>ML779935.1:721895-734177 GCA_009831015.1 Picea engelmannii | reverse complement strand
AAATTAAACGTGTAGTAATGAGAAAGGACGTTGTGTACCTTGGAATGATCAGGTGAAACGATAGTATAAGTCTAAATACAGGTGATGAAGGGTATAACAATGGCAAAAAGTATGGGCAAAAAGGGTACATTGTGTGGTCCTAACAATAACTGTAGGGCCCACATTGCCACCTCATTTATACCTTTTGCAATAGTGACTGGACGAGCAGTGTTCAGAGGAAATTGGGAGATTTGGGGAGGATGAGGCAGTCGATTGAGGATCTGCGAGTATCATGTTAGTGGTATGATCATCCTGCATAGAAATAGGTTTTCAAATTTTGGGCAGGGGCTGTACGGAGGGCCGTATAGGAGTATTTAGGGGGTGTGGGCCCCACATGCGCAGGAGATTCGGTGATAGGCGCACATACGTGCACGCCTGCCCACCTGATATACATGCATGGGAGAATGGTAGAGGGGGTTTATGGCGTGCTCAAAGGGTGTGCCTATGAGTTGAATAGGCGCGCACCGTGCGCGTCTGTGGGTTGAACAGGCGCGCACCTCGGTGCACCTATATGGTGAACAGGCGCGCATAGGAGCACACCTGTGATACAAATAGGTGCGCACTGATGCACACCTATGTAGTGAACAGGCGCGCATGAGTGCGCGCTTGTGTAGTGAACAGGCGTGCATGTGTGCGCGCCTGTGGCTAACAAAACCGCGCCTAGGAGGCAAGGTTGGGGTGTAAAAAAAAAATGAGTCTTTTGATGTTTGGATGGTTGCTTGAGCTGACATAGGAATCTATGTTGTCTGCAAGTGGACGGCGGTGACGATGCCAGTGTGGTGGCAAGAGTGAGATTGGGCCCAGTTATGAGATGTTGTGGCCATTGAGGAACCCGGTGTTCATGTGACTTTGGCAACCTGTGGGTTTCTAAAGTTCTTTGAGTGCCCGTTGATACGGGCACAGGAGTATCTATTATAGTTCCTGATCCAGATGTGGAGTCCAGAGCTGCACTTCTTCCTCGTGTGAGGAGAGCAGATCCCCTTCACTGCGGTGGAGGATGTATATTTCTTGACTGGGCTCCCCTTTCGGGGAACGCCCCTACCGGCGGAGCCAGTGCTTCCTAGGACTACTTTGCTCGCCGATATTGGCTGGAGATATTTTTCAGGTCATAACTTTATGTCTGGGACGGTGGTGAGTATATCGGCTATAGATTCCCTGGTGCATCGCTATATAGCAGCGATGATTGTACGGGTATATGGGTCACTGGTGACCTAGCGGATTAGTGGTGGCCAGCTGCTAGTGCTGGAGAGAGTGTTGGCCAGCGAGCGTTTTTCTTGGGGGTTGATGTTGCATGCGCGGATGGTGGCGCAGTTGGACCACTGTCAGTCCACTGGTGCAGGGGATTTTGCATTCGGGTCCATCCTCGTGGCCTGGTTTCTAGAGAGGGTGTCGATATTTCACCTGAGGATCCTACTGGAGGTGCCGGGGGCACGAGAGCCGTAGTTGAGGCAGTGGTCGACAGTTTTTCTTCCTCATGGTGGTGGCGAAGGTGGCCACTTCTTTTCGGCAGACGCAACACAGGTATGGCGGTAGATGTCGCAGGTGATACTTTGGTACCCCTATGCTAGGGTGGACTTCCGGGGTGACCCAGACATGGTGCTACCTCCAGGGGAGGTTTTTGACCATCGAGGTATGTTTAGTATTGGTGTGCATGTTTTGGTTTATTTTGTTTTTTGAGATAGCAGTCCATATGTTTATGATATAGATGATGGTACTATTTGTTGTTTTTTTTCATGTGCATATGTGGCACCTCGCGGGCGTAAGGTGGATATGCAGAGAGCGTCGGCTCGTCGAGAGCCAGAGAGACTACCACAGAGAGAGGGACGTTGGTAGGATGATGTCGTGGGGTGACCAGCTGAGCCAGAGAGGGAAATGAGGAGGCGTCGGTTCGATGACCCTGGTGCGGGGCCATCACACACTCCTCCGGTGGCGGCTGGAGTGGATTTTGATCATATACACCATCATCTGGATACGGTTTTGTAGGATGTGTCGGAGGGCATGTGGTCGCGTATCCAGGACGAGAGTTTCCTGGAGAAGTGTGTGGGGGTACCGCCACCATGGCAGTCCATAGTGCGACGAGCAGTAGTGGTTGCTGCTATGACGAGTGGACATCTGCCGTCGGGGCAGGAGGGTCCTGTGGGTGGAACACCACCGCCTGGGGCAGGTGGTGGTGGGCCGCCACCGCCTGAGGGAGGAGCAAGTGGTGGCATGATAGAGGCACCATGATTGGTTCATGATGTATATATTTTTTGTTGTATATAGGCTGGTGAGCCCATTTTTTGTACCGAGGTGCTGCATTGGCCTGCAGATACATGTATTTTTGTATGTAAACATTCAGATGGCCTGATGGGCTTTTATATATACATGAGTATACATATTTGAGATCCTGATGTTGTCTACATGTTCTTTTGCTGATGTTTTGAGTATGTCCATTCTATATATATGCTATGACAGGTTTTTGTGATATGTTTATGTATGTGTAGCTTGATGTGATATATTCCAATCTAACACCATGTTAGCTATTTGATCTGTTATTTGATTCAATTGTCTTGGAATATGTGTAAATGTAATGGAATCAAAATGTCAAGATAAAAACCTAACCTACAGGTACTTGCGAAAGAGGCACGGATCGCGTATGCGGTACACATTGTTGAGCTGGAGAACGACTAGTTGAGAGTCAAGGAAGACGCTAAGGTGATAAATATGATGATTCTAGGCGTTGGCCAGGAGGCCAATAACCGCAGTGTATTCGGCTTGGTTGTTGGTTGCTGACCCCAAACATATGTCGCTTGAATGGAGCATTTCATGTAAGGGGATGTAGAGAGCCCAAGCAGCCGAAGCAAGATTTTGTGTCCAACGGCTGGCTCCGTCGGTGTAACCGATGTGGTAGGCTAGTGGAGGAAGCATCTGTCAATATCACAAAGGATAGTTTAGACGAGCGGGGAGGAGAAAAAATATTAAAAAAAATGCTAGAGAAAGAAATAACCTAAAGTAGAATGACTACTTTTAAGCATAAAATTTCTTGAGATACAACCCATTGATGGGTTCCTTGAGATAGAGGCCTTTGGAGGAGGCCAGGATGTATGCGCCTTTGGTGAGGCAATGTTGGATAATGTAACGGCCATGCCAAAGTGATTCAAATTTGTTGTGTCCAAATGTCTCATGAGCGATATCATAAGCCAGGATGAGGTCGCCTTTGCGGAATGATCGAAGGTTGACATGGTGATCAAAGGTAGCCTGGGATCATTTTTTAGCTACCTCGTTGTTTTGTAAGGAAGATTGACGATCTTCATCTAGAGACTCCAAGTTCATCAAGCGCTGCTCCATTGGAGCAGTGTCAGGTAATAGCTCAATTGCGGTGCGTAAGGTGGGAATTTCACACTCGATGGGAAGAGTTCCCTCAACCCCATGGACTAAATGGAATGGTGTGAAACCAGTAGTGGTTTTCACCACCGTTCGATAAGCCCATAGCACAGAAAATAACATATGATGCCAATTGGTTTTATGTTTATTAACCGTGGGCTGTAACATGGTCTTGAGGACTTTGTTAACTGTCTCAACCTGGACGTTTGACTGAGGGTAATATGGTGAGGAAAACTCGTGAGAAAAGCCTAACCGAGTTGAGAGTTCGACGAATATCTCATTCTCGAAGTGTTTCCCATGGTCGGAAATGAGTTGGAGGGGTACTCCAAAATGGGATATGACGTGGTTAAAGAAAAAATGCGCTGTAGTGTCAGTGGTGTTGTTGAAAGTGGGCATAGATTCGGCCCATTTGGTGAAGTAATAAATGGTGATAATAATGTATTTGTGCCCATTGCTGGAAGGGGAATTACAAGTCATAAAGTCGATGCCCCATTTACAAAAAGGGCCGACAGTAATGGCAGGGTGAAGAAGAGCGGGGGGAGCTCGGGCTTTGTTGGCATAGAGATGACATTGCTCACATCGTTTCATGGCATGAATGCAATCATGAAACAAGGTAGGCCAAAATAAATCGGCTTGGATAATCTTTTGAGCAGTGGATATACCCGAAAGATGGCCCCCACATGCGCCATTGTGGCAATCGTTTAAGACTTTGTCGGCCTCGTCAATAGTCAGGCATCGACGAAGAAGGGTGTCGATGCCCCGTCGGTATAGGATGTCTCTGATGAGAAGGTAGCAGGGGGATTGATGGTGAATACGTCGATGATCATCCCGTGAAAGGTGGTTACCAAACTTTTGAGTTCGTAGGTAGACGAGAAGGTCGTCGTACCAAGGATCATCCGAAGTAATGTAAAAGAGATGTTCATCGGGAAAGTCGGTATTGACGCGGGCACTGGTGATGTCAGAGGGGAGGGCCGTAACAAGTTCGGTGAGAACGAGGGCCTTCTTACTCTTAGGTGTTGAGAACTCAAGGTCGTACTCCTGAAGGATAACGATCCATCGAGAGAATTTTCCGTTAACTTGTCGACGACTGAGCAAGTACTGCATAGGGTTGGAATCTGCGACGACCTTTGTGGTGCGAAGCAGAATGTAATGGCGCAGTTTCTGGACTGCGAGGATAACTACAAGAGAAAGTTTCTCTTCGTGTTTATACTTCAAGGGTGGTCCTGAGAGGTTGTTACTAATGTAATAAATGACGTGTTCACGATTGTCATCTCCACGCTGGATGAGGACACTAGCTACTGATACAGTTGATGCTGATACATAGAGGATGTAGTCGCGATTATAGTCAGGTGCACTAATTAAAGGTGCATTTGAAAGCTCTTCTTTAAGATCGTCAAATGACTACTAGGCATGGTCGTCCCAGTGAAAAGGGATGTCGTGACGTAGTAAGCGGAGGAAACCATGTGCGCGTATGGTGTAATCGGGAACAAAGCGTCTAAGAAAGTTAGCTTTGCCCTGTAGACTCTAAAGTTGTCGTAAATTCCGGGGAGGTGGAATTTCGGTGATAGCTTGGACTTTGAGGAGGTCTACGGTAATACCGCTTTGGGAAACAATAAAACCAAGGAGGCACCCTGCAGTTACATAGAACACACACTTGAGGGGATTCAAGCGGATGTTGTACTGACGACACTGTTGAAAAATGATTCGTAAATCATCCAGATGCTAGGTGCGTCTCTTGGATCGAGTTGTGAGGTCATCCAAGTAGGCGAGGATGATAGTAGCCAGATCATGAAAGATGTATGTCATTGCCTGTTGGAAGGTTGCACCGACATTTTTTAAGCCGAAAGGCATGAAAAGATATGAAAACGTACCCCACAGGGTAATGAATGCGGTTTTATACTGATCGGCTGGGTGGATTTGTATTTGGTTATAGCCAGAAAATCCGTCCATAAAGGAGAGAGCCTCTTGGCCGGCGCAGTCGTCGATAATTTGATCGATGAAAGGCATTGGAAAGTTGTCTTTGGGACATGCGTTATTGAGATCATGAAAGTTTGTGCAAACGCAGATAGTTCCCTATTTTTTGTCGACGGGTACATGGTTGGAAACCCATGAAGTATAAGCGATGGTGTAAATAAACCCAACAACGCGTAATTTGTCAATTTCGGCTTTGATAGCCGCGGCTTTGGATGGGTGTAGTGGTCGCTGTTTTTGGCGAACTGGTGTGATGTTGGGCCAGGTGTCGATGAGATGTTCGACAATAGAGGGATCGAGTCCAGGAATTTCCGTGTATGACCAGGTAAAAATATCCCTATATTCCTAGAAGAGGGCTTTATATGCATCGATTTCCTGAGGAGTGCAAGCAACTCCAATGATGATTTCTTCGACGATGCCATTTTTAATGGAAATGTCAATTTTTATGGTGGGGGAAATGTTGGCCATATTACCTTCTTCAAAATCATCAGGGGAAGGAATGGGATTGTTGAACCAATCAATAGGCCCTGATGGGATAAAATCCTTGGTTTCGACCACGTAAATGGGGTTTTGGTTAGGAGGCATGGAGGCTTCCTGTGGAGAGAAGAGTGCATGGTGATGTAGTGCATCCCAGGGAGAGTCTGGGTGGTTTATCTCTTCCAGTATTTCCTCAACGCAGTGGAAAAGTCGAGAATATAAGGGGTCATGAGGAGTGATCTCGGTGACAATGGTTGGGTGGTTTCCCCCTGGTGAAGAAACTAGGGGAACACAATTAGGAGATGGTGCGGGTTCACTCGACATAAACCATATATTGAAGTACTGAGGGGTACCTGTGGTGGTTGGATGGAGAGTTTCTATAGGGGGATGAGTAGGAGAATTGGGGGGGTTGCAGGGTAAATCCTCAGGGGCATCATTGAAGAACCATGGAGGCGTTGAGAGTGCCTCGGGCTCGGGAGAAATGACATGAAGATCCTTGAGTGACGAGGTAATGTCAATTACCGCCTCTGCGGGTTGGTGAAGCAGGGCCAATTGACGTTGCCTGTATTCAAGGATCATAGGACACTGGTATGTAAAATGAGCTAATGAATCGTAGAGAGAGCAAGGGAATATCATACGTTCATTGACTGAAGTGGTGACATAGCGAATGTCGGTGATATTTGTTGATAAGAACATAGCAAGACTGGGGTTGTTCTGGAAGTTCTGGCGTACAACGGCTAATGTCTACCGAAAGTGTGGCAGTGCTAGGGAATGATGGGTATAATGAACATACTCTGAACATATAGCACAAGCGTATTTAGTCCTCAATCCTTTACTACTAGAGGGGTGGGTGGTAGTGGTGGGACTAGCAGTAGTGGCGGGTGTTGTGGGAGTTTGATTGAGGGGGATCAAATTTCATAATTCAGGTAGTGATGGACAATTGTTGGTTTGGTGGCCCTCTTTCTCACATAGTACGCAAGGTGGTGGGATGCGTGGAGGAAGTGGAGCGGTGGGATCTTTCTTCTTTCTCCTGCCCCCAGCTGTAGCAGGGAGGTTAGTGAGTGGGGGGGTGGTGGGGGTAAGGACGAGAATCGTCATGGGGATTCCTTCCTGTGGGGGAAGGGATGGTCGAGGGACCATCTCAGGTGGGTGTAAATACCACACTTGGATTTCTAACACCATACTAGGTAGTGTGAGCATTGCGGCTACCTGAAAATATTCTATACCTGGTGGAGGGTAAAAGAAGGGAATTTGAGTGAGGGGTTGGGGGACTGTCTCCCAAATGGGACTATGCCCCTGAGGGGATGTGGATTCATGGAATTTTCAGATCGACGAGTGCACAGGAGGTTCTGATGGGAGTGGTTCTGCGACTGTTGGGACATCAGGAATGACTGAAGCCTTCTGAGGAGTGTTAGCGCTTGGTAAATTTCCTAGAGGTTGAAATAGAAGAAATCTACGAAGGTAACTTTATCCAACCGCTTTTAAAGCTGGGAATCTAGCCCTTCCAGCTTCAGAGAGGGATATCTCTATATGATTTAGCTTTGTTTATAACTTTAGATATTAGGCTAGGTATAGGAATAGGTAGGTTTTGTTGTAAAAGTGTTTTGAGTTTGGTTGAGTCCGTCTATACTTCCATTGGGCTATGGGGTCTGTATTATTTAAGTATGAAATACAACTAGAAATGATAAAGAATACTTCCACAGGGTGAGATAATGCATTCACTGGATCTTTTAGTAGATTAAATGATGGATTGAAGAAAAGATGAGAAGATACTTTCAATTAACAAGCAGTTAAGAATTTCTTAATTGAAAACATCAGAAGATAAACATTAAAATCTTCAGAGTCGAAAACAGGGTATCTAAGATAAATCCTGCAACATACGTTACTCTTAAATATTAGTTTCAGAAAACAATATGATCACAAAGTAAGAATAACTTTCAACTAAGAGAATAAACATCACCAGTGAAAACACGCAAGAATCCTGTAAAAGTGCTTCCTTTTCATTAATGGCAGATCTCCTTCAAAAATGGTTACAGTCTGATAGCGTCAGGGTGTAAGGATCAACAACCCCAAATACTTCGAAAAGTGAAGTATTTATAATTCAAATTACAAACGTTCCTGTCATAACTGATTAGGACGTGCTCATTCTATTTTTAGCCTAACTCATTTAACTAATCAAAACTGCTTGATGACTCGGTACAACTGCATGTGGAATTTCTGGGGTAGGCCATTGGCGAGGTTCCTTCGCAACCTCTTCTGACTGGACAGGTGACTGGGGATGGACAACTCATCTGCTAATCGAGCAAATCGCATAGTTCTTCCCATCTGATGTGACTTGGCACTGTGACCTTGAGTAGTCTCCGATTCACCTCATCCATTTCCGTATATTTAGCAAAAGTGGGCTTTGTGATGAAAATGTATCGAATCTCATGTTGGATACTAATGTCCAACTGGAGGGCATACATAAATTCTTTACCAGTGATGCTCCCTTGTATCCCTGCAAACTTTGAATTGTCTTTAGGCACTTCAGCCAATCTCTTCTTGTAATCTGGGAGTGTCATTAATTTATCATTAATGACCTTCAGACTAGGTAGGCCTTTCTTTTGGAGAGCATCAATCTTACTGAAGAACTTCTATACTCCTTGGTCCATGACCTGAACCTTTTCTTCTAGCTGAAGCATTAGAATTCTCTTGGTTAAAACCCTTTTTACTTCAAGTATGGTCTCTGTTCTGTCCTCGATCTTTAGTTCTTCTAGTTCTTCTCTGGTCTTGGAATTCAGGAACCTGATGATCTCATTTGCTTGTGTTGGCATGTCTCCCAATTCCACTCTGATCTTCTCAATTGCCTGTTTTCTCCTCTGGAGCAACTCATTCTGTTCAAACATAATTTGGATCATTGGCCATATTTCATTTATGGACTTTATGATGTCTGTCCATACATTCTCTTTGAACTCAGCCAAAGTCTTCCCTACCACTGTTTGTTTTTGGAGCTGCTGTAGTTCCTTCCTTAGCTTCTCAGTTACCTGCTTCTCTTTGGATAGACTGGTTTGGAAAGAAGTTTTGAGTTCCTGGAGGTTCTCAACTTCTTTCTTAAGCCTGCTGATTTCGGTCTCCTGTAGGTTCATCTTTTCCAGGGATTTGGTGAGGTTAGTTGTTCCCTCTTGTGATGTCACTGGTGTTGCTGATGGAATTGTTGTAACTATTGCAGTGCTCAATCCGGCAATGGGGATAGCACTCAATGGAATTCCTTCCATCGGCTTCATCTATTATTTCTCTTTCAATAATTTTTCCATCTCAGCTTCCATTTCCTTGAGCTGAGCATTCTGCTCCATGAGAAACTTTAGCATCTCATCTTTCTCACCTTCTTTCTCTGCTATCTCCTTCACCTGTGGGTCCTCTGTGGGCGGGAGTTTCAGTTGTTTTCTTAAGGATGCGATGTCTGCATTATTTTTCTTTACCATATCTTCTGCTTCTTTGACGTTCGCAGGATCGTAACCGATCTTGAGGACCAGCTCCTCCAACGTCTTGATTCTGTTGTCTTTTGCGAAAGATGATATTTTCTCCAGCTTGAGTTGTGTCTGAGCATTATTCAGTGACACCTAAAATTTTGCTGCAGAAGCTGAAGCGTGTGCTAATGTGTGAAAAACCATCTCCCCTGTTTATTTATGCAGATCCATCTGATCTGCTGGATGCACGTCCTTCACCTGGAATTCGAAGGTGGCCCTCTTGTAGTCTGAGATCACTTTGGGATCCTATACCTGGGCTTGGAGGTAGGCCATGGGCATTCTTCCCTTTTCTGTATCAAATGTAGACAACAGCTTGTGCTGCGCAGTAGACGACTGTTTCCAAAACTGGGCGTAAGTACTGTTGGTGAGGGTTTGGTTCTTTTTCTTGATCAATTCTTACTTCTCTAAAATGCCCAACTTGGGCCCAGTTTTGCTTGGCTGAGTATCCAGGGGAGAATCTATGGATTTCTTCGGTATCGCTGTTGTGATTGCCTTATGCTGGCTCGAACCAAAAGGTAGAATGATCGGCTTGATCACTGGGGTAGTTACTGCGGTAGGTGGGACTTCTTGTTCTACTGTCATTCCAGGCATTGAAACTGTCTTTGGCCTCTTGGTGTGCATCTGGAACTCCTCTGATGACACCTCTGTTATAGGTGGAGACGACTCTTGTCGAGGCCTTTTTTCCTTGGGGACCTGAGGTGTGGTAGTGGGTGGAACACTGGTCGAGGGCACCTGCTATTCCACTGCAACTTGTTGTTCCATTTTGACTAAGGTGTCAGGCACCCATACTGTCTGATTTGCAAATTATTCGATCTCGGGCTTGGACTCATGCACATACGGGATATTCTTATTCCTCACCCACATTTCTGAAATGATCCCGCATGGATCATAGTGCCATGTGAAACTCGTAAAGAATTTCATCTCCTTCAGCATTCGATCAGCTTCTTCTCCGACACCTCGACTGTTGCAAATGAAGGAGCCAATTTGCCCCTTGATTCGAAGTTGTTGCTTCTTCTTTAATCATACGAAATCAATATCATCATAGTTCATAATTTGTCTTATGTACTCTAAAGCAAAAATTATTACCGGCACATATTTTGGCATCTTGTAGGGTGCCAACTCACACTCGAAAACTCTGACTTCGGTGTGGTTCTGATACAAGTACCAGTCCCCGGTCTTCATATTCTCCAAGAGATGCAAGATTCTCTGGACTTCATCGTTGATGCGAGGTTCGGGCCTGCCACTCAACATGCTTACCACAGGGTGGTAAAATAGATAAATAAATTCTTTGAAGTCGTATTCTGCAGAGTTACGCTTCAACAAAGAAGTCCATGCTATTACTGGCTGAGGCTTTCCATCTGTGTCCATTTTCTGCATAGAAAAAATGAATTTATCGGCTTGATAATAAATGAACATGTAAGCCAATATGGGAAAATATCTAAACATGCCCTCCATGCCAAAGTTCATGAACTGCTCATGAATATTGTCGGCCAAGAAGGTACTGAAATCGAACTGTGTTGTAGGTTTTTCATTAGTGGAGAAAATGGATAGAAAACCCAGAATGGGCTCATCTACCCACTGGTCAAAATAGTATCCTAACAGAGTGCAAAGAGAGGAAATGATCTGGTTTACTTTGGTGGAGAACATGGATGATGGGTAAGGTGGATTGGTGGAATGGAATTGAGCGGAGGTGGGAAGGAACAACTCGAAAATTTGAGCTCTCTCGGGAAAGGTCATCTTTTGATATAGCTCTGTAAGGATTTCTAAGTTGAAAGGGGAAACATAATCGACACGGGGGATTTGCATAATTTGGTTAATGTCTTCGGGAGTGATGAAGAAGAGGACGTCTCCAGATGAAGAGACGTTGGCCCTCTAGTCAGGAATATAATGAGCTTGGCATTTCAGCGAGAATTCAGGGAAATGGTGGATCTGGGGAAAAAGGTAGAGGGGAAAATTGGACTCCCAGAGTCCAATTTCGTCGTTCTGGTCTAGGAACACTTCCCGGAGCCATGATTGGAGGTCTAAAAAATCAAAGTCAAAAATAGTATCTGCGATCAACCTGTCTTTATCCACCAACGGGATTTTGTCCAGGTCAACAGGAGGATGAAGGAAAGGATTCTCTTCTCCTTCCGCTAGCCTTGGCTTTGGCACCATCTTTGCAATAATACCTGCAATAAACAATATGTTAGTGGGGTCGACTGACTGTGGATGAAGGCGATGGGGAAGAAATGGAGGAATAAGAGGTAAGTTTTCTAGCGCGATGGACGAATAAAGAATGAAAGGGGAATAACGGTAGTTTTATTTAAAACTGGGGTTGGTCGGACGCGGGAAATCGGTCAACATGACAATGGGTATATTATCCAGTAATTAATGGACAACGGGCCACTTGGGGGTGATATGGCAGGTGACGGTGGCCAAAAAATATGGATGGATGATGTGGCTGCTAGGGATTGGAGGTGATTTGAAGTGAAAGTCACAATAAGGGGTTGGTCATGAGTGAAAAGGGTCAAATACTGACATCATGGATTGACAACAGTTATGGGATGTGACACGACCCCGGGAACAAGTGGAACAAGTGGAGGATGACGTCCATGAGTGACGGGCTGTCAGATAGCATGTGGGGAATGGGACTTGAGGACAAATAGGCTGACGCCACGTATGACCAGGGGCCCACCGAAAGGAATATCCATTCCGTACCCCCCCCCCCTTTGGTTAAAAGTAGAACACCAGGGGGGGTCCAAAATCCATTGTGATCCATTGATCTGCATGCTTGTTTCTTGGCCGCAGATCTGAGCGCACTCTTTAATACTCATTCCGGACCCCCCCTCTTCCATTAAAGGCAGAATGGACAGGGGGGGGTCCGGAATCCATTGTGGACCGTTGATTTAAGCGCTCCTCCCTGAGCCGTCTAGATGTGCGCCCATGT
>ML779935.1:672069-717117 GCA_009831015.1 Picea engelmannii | reverse complement strand
TGTCCTCTCCTAAAGGTTTTAAACTTTGTTAAGGGAGATGAAATTGTTTCACAATCTTTTTCTGATTCTCAAGGTCGCTTGAAGGCGCGAGAGAAGAGCATACTAAGCGATTGTAATTCAACTTCTAGTCCCAATGTAAGTTAGATGTGATTAAAAATGATTTCCACCTTATCTTGTGACTCAAAACAAGCCATCCATGTGGCAAAAAGAAAATAAGGGAAATTGATTTTTATCCTCCTAAGTGCCTATGTGTGTTTGACTAACCCCTTTATATGATGAGGGGACTAAGTGTGGTGCAGTTTTTAGAACATGATTGACATCATTTTTAAGAAGGAAAATGGCCTTCCCCACATCCCAACAACTTACAATGTGAAATTTTGCTCAGATGCGTGGCCCCTAGTGAAGACAAAGGCGCATAGAGCACAGGCGCGCGAACAAAGATGAGTCCGAAAGCGCATATGTGCAGAGAAAGGTTGTCACTTAAGCGCATGCGCGCACGATGCACGTCTGTGGGGTAGAATACCCGTGCACTAGTGACAAGTGGATGAGAAAGAAAAATCCGGATGGATTTCTCTCAATTCTCCTTTGAATTGGATGGTTGGCAGGTCGGCTTAGGCCGGTTAGTGCACCTGCAAGTTAAACAAACTAAAAGAAGAGAAAAATAAACCCAAATGAGGTAGGAATTTGATACCTTTCCCCAGTGGAGTCGCCAATTTGTTGTGCCTCTTTTGTCACCTTGGTGAGAAAATAAGAGGCGCTTGCAAGCTCAGTTGGGTCTGCTGAGCAGGACTGCTGTAGAGAAAAGAGTTAGAGAAAGAAAAACAAAACTATAATTAAGAATCAATCTAATAAAAACTAAAATCATAAGCATAGGGACATATAGATAACAAGAACAAAAAGACGCATGTCACCATTGTTTGAGGCTTGATCTATTGATGAAAACAAAGCACTAAGAAGAAAGGGGACTATGAGTCCCTTCTTCCTCCAAGGGAAGGCTCTTGGACCCTCACTAGTAGCTCTTCTTACAACAAAGAAAATGAAAATGGTGATGAAATAACTCTTTGCAAATCCACTTAATGGTGAGATGGATTTCTCAATGAAATGGCGCCAATGTGTTCTTGTCAAGGATGGAGTCATTAAAACAATATAGGCAACATAAAATTACTTTGAATTCCTTGATAAAATGAGGTGCATTCATGGCTTTTTATAGCATTGCTTTGGGCTTTTGTTCAACTACTTTGTAGTGTGAAAAGAGGCCATTTAGGGCATTTTTAGGTCTTTGACCAGCCCACCATTTGGATCCAGCCCGGATTTGGAGGTCAAATCGGCTTGGGAGCTGAACCATAAGTGGTTGGGAGGCTGAACACATGCATAAATGCACCGTTTAGCAGGTGCGCAGATTTTTGTGCTAACATTCGGGCATCGTGCGCATATGCATGCTTTCTACGTTCCTGTTCCGCAATTGCGCGCGTGCGCCCAATGTATGCAAAGCGCTCTTCAATTTTTCACTACTTTGTATAGTTTTTTCCCTTTTTTGAATGTTGTGACATTAATTCAGGGCCATGAATGACTTCATTACTGTTTGACAATGCTGATTTCTTGTAACCATGTGCGGACAAAATTTCAGTGATAACAACTGCGGGATAATATTTGAATTCTTGCCTTTGGTTTTGGTCAATTCCTTATGCGGGGAGAGCATGCTGTAAGAATTTCTGTCACAGAGGTTGAAGCCACTAAACTTCAATGTTATGAGCTTATCCCAGTCGGCATGAACTACCCGCACCCCTTTCGGAAGGTATGCAGTGACCAAAGAATACTCAAAATCCCTAGGCACGTTGTCTCTGTTCACTGCGCCACTCAGAGGAGGTATATACGCAGGTAAGATGATCGAAATCGACTTGGAATTTGCAAGATAATCTCTATGCTTCATTCTCATCTCTGTCATGATTCTGGAATTTCCTGCTCTGGGAGCAATCAATGGAGAAGCTTAGACTCCTCCTGTCGATTATTCTTTCACACCTGCAGACCTCCTTCTTTCTGACATGACTTTCTCGGTCCCGAGATCAACGAGTACTTCCTTCGCAGATTCTTCAAGTGGGATAAGATCCTTGGACATACGTGCTTGGTGTTAATAATATCAGGTTCACGAAGTAATGTAGACACAGAAATAAGATGGAAAGAAAGAGCGTAATGATAACTGGACAATATTAATCAAGGTTTCGAGCTCAAATTCTCGATTTGGAAAAAGTGTTCTTCGTGCATGGCGTGATGAGATAAATAGGTGAGTTGATAATGGTTGGATCACAACGGTTATGTGCCTCCATTAACTCCTGTTTGATCTATTATGGCACATCCCAATGGTCTGATGATGCTTCTTTATTACTTTTCTCCCCGTTCGGAGAAGAAGTCGAATGGGTATATCGGTCCCAATGGCTATATTGCTTCACCATGGTGAAGTGGCATATGTCATTGTTCTGATATTTTGGCGAAGTTCCAATTCTATAATTTTTGTTTTTGCGAGGTTTCTTCTAGAACCTCCTGTAACCTTTTAGTATTAGCCCTTTTCTTTCTTAACTTTCTAGCCTTCTTTCTAGTGAGCTTCATCTCGGTAATGCTTTTATCATTCTGAGTCTTTTCTTCCTTGGTCTTAGTTACTTTTCACTGTTGAGATTTGTTTCTAGGGTTCCTTTGTAATACTTCTTCCTTGTCTGGGATAGGTAATTTAATCTTCTGGGGATTTTCTAGTGTTCTCTTAGCCTCGACATATGATTTGTTAGTACTAAACATTTGCGATCTTCTCTTTTGTTCCTCAATCAAGTGCATGATCCTTTTGGTCATAAATTATTTTAACTCTTTCTTCTTCTGTTCCAAAAATTCTTCTTCCTCCTTTCGTCTGGCTTGATCTCTATCAATCCAAGGTTTTCCTATTATCATGGTAAACGGGGCTCTGTCTTTAACAAATTTAATACTCTCAAAGTCCTCTTCTATCGAAGCTCCATTGATAGTCATAGGTTTCCGAGTGAGCCTTCCACATAGGTTTACTAGCTTCCCTCTAAATAAACATATTCCTCCTAGGGAAGTGATCATAGAAGGCCTTCCTATATCTTCCCAGGTTCTTTCTGGCATAATATTCATTTGTGTTTCTTCATTCAGTACATAGTCAATGTCGAAGTCCCCTATTCTTTTTTCGATGCATTACTTCTCTTTGAATATCTCTGATAAGATGACATGTCGATAGTCATTCAGGGTCTCTTTCACTTGTATCAATACCTTCTTTGATTCTTGTTGGGTTTCTACCTTTTCTGGATATGCCTTAGGGTTTCCTTGATTCAAATTCATTCCTTCAAGCTTAGCGATCATTCTAGATCATTCCAATACTTCATGGTCCATGTCTTTGCAACAGAGACAACTAGGTCTTCTTCCAGGGCATTCCTTAGAAATATGTCCCGGTCTTCTGCAATTGTAATAGAGGGTTAATCCTTGCTTTCTGTTAAATGATCCCCAGTCTTTTCTGTACTGCACACTATGATCATTGTAGAGAACTTGCAACAAATTCTTTCTAGGATCCTGCATCCATTTATTAGTCCAAATATTATTTCTATGCATATCTATAACATATCTTTCATTATTCTTATCAGATCTATTCATATCACATCTTCTTTCATGTATTAACACCCTAGCTTTCAAACTAGGAAAAAACCTATCAGATATACCTAGATCCATACTCTAGAAACAAAAAATTCCACCTTTCTTACTTTTACAGAGAACAAATATTTCATATCTAATAACTTTTAACTATTCTTACCTTTAACAGAGCACAAAGCTTCCAGATCTTACCTCTTTCAATCAAAACTTCTCGCTTTTACCTTTATTGGAGCACAAAGCTTTCAGATCCTACTTCTTTTCTATAGATCCAACCTCCTTTCTTTCAGATTTGGCCTTGTCTCTTCAGATTTGGATTCTTTCTCTCAGATCTAACCTTCTTTCTTTAGTACAAATCTTTACATATCATGTAGAATATTGTGCACTAGGGCATAGATCTACGCACATAGCTTTCACAGTTTCAAGCTTAATCTTTGTAGAGAGCCTCCTCTTTCTTAGTTCCCAACAATAATAGTTTTAGGTCCCAACAACAGAACCATTTGTTGGCACAGGGGAAGACCCGGGGTTCAACGCTACAGTGCACCAACAAAACCCTAACTACTGGCCCTTTCAAAAACACCTGTGAAGAAGATGAAGTATCACTCGAGGTAGAGGAAGGGGTGGTTGCAGGACTCAAGTGTTTGCAACATTAGCTGGGACACATATATGTGATTATAACTCTTAATATAGAACTTAGCACTGTTGGTTCTTATTAGGCTATGATTATAACCATTTCGCTGTTATAATAGAGCTTTGCAACATTCAATATGAACTAGAATATTCAATCACTTAGCACTAGCATATTATTCAGATCTAATAGATCAAGCACTTAGCATATACACATGGATCATATCTAACATTTTAAACACCATAAGCACCGAGCATAAGCATATATATCAGATCTATCTACTCATCTCAAAGCACTTAGCAAATAATCACATCAATGCATCAGAACAAGGCGCAAGGTAGCCAAAACCATATTTATGTGGTTCACCTCCACCCTGGGGATACGTCCACCAACTCTTATTATTTTTTAGCGTCTTCAATCAGTTACAAGAACAGAGCCATCAAGAACCCTACTGCGCACAGGAAAGAAGATCTATGCAACTTGCTAGATCCTCCTTACTTTCCTTACAGCACAAAGCCTTCTATATCTTCACATAGGGACTTGCACTAAGCTCTGCAAGTCTATACAGAATGCACAAAACCTTTGATCACATAGATCCTATCTTGGCACTTAGCCTATATCACATAGATAAAATATTCAACTACTACTTTCTTTCCTATCCTTCTATTTATACATACAAAAGCGGCCTAAGAGTGGGTAAACCCACAGGCCAACATCCCTTTCCCATTACATATTCCAAAAACCCAAAAAGGGACCCAAGTCGGCCAAGATCCCGTGATCTCTGCTCCATCTTACACTCCTCCTTCGATGGCTATCGAAGTCCCAAAATAGGTCAATATGACCAAGAAACTCCCAAAACTTGGTCAAGGGCCAACAGGGCACCCCCATGCATGACTGTCCCAATTACATCCACGCACCCAAGTGTGGGAATACTTCGATCACCCACGCACTCGGGGGGGGGGGCACTCTCACAAAATCATTTCGTACGGCCACCTGTACGACCTTGCCCAAAATAAAAATCCTAATTACTATGAAAGAGGATACGACCACTAACCTGGCTCTCGCAAACCCCAGATCAACTAGCTCGAACTCTCGGAATCTCCAAACCTCCTCTCAAACCTCTCATAAACTCACTATAGTAGCAGGGACAAATGAGGTGGAAATGTGGGTGCTATAGCTATATATAGTCCCTTTTGCCAAAATCCCATCCTCAATTATAGGAGCTTCGAGCATCTGTTTTCCAATCTGTCTTCAGCCACGGGATCAGGATCTCGCCACCTACACAGTCACATTCCTTAGGTCACCATTTGTCCTTGGCCCTCGGGGAGCCTTTTCCTCACATCACACCTAGGTACACATGCTCATGTTCAAAATTATCGAATAACTGTTATATGTTATTTATCTACAGATATTGTTCACGTGGGGTATTCAATTTTCATGTGTGTAGGTACTTGGTCATCACACACACACGCAACCCCTTCAGGTATATGATCGACACTGGCATGTAGTCATTCCCTCTGAATATTCATTGCATCTCCCAGTCACACCCTCTGACATTCACCTCTAGGATCCCCCCATCCGACTCTGTAGTACTCTCACCTCCGCTGCATTTCTAGTACTGTCACTCTGTAGCATTCTCCCTTACATGAGTTGTCCCATTTATAGTCCCCTTTATGGCACTTTGACACTCATGCTTCTTTCACCCCCTAGACATGGGAGTCCCGATAGTCTTACTCATGTTCAAGAATCAGCCACATACTCCTTCTCCTCATTTTTCTATATTTCCCAATGGACTCCCAGGACCTCTCCTATTGGTTATCATTTGACTATGCCTCCATAGTATCATTAGCCCTCCATTTCATCCACAGACAGTTTGTCCATCTACAAATTTCCCTCCATTCATTTACCCCATACAAAAACCCACCTATGGGGCCCCCATCCTCCACCAATTCCCCACTCCACTTGCGCCCTCACAAGCCAAGCCATCTTACACTGGGGAAACCATTTCTGTATTTGCACATTTATACAACATTATTCTTTATTCCTTTGGTAAATGTACAAATCCTTTCTTTCCAATATTTACATATATTTTGTTGTCGCCTTTAGCGACCTTACTTTTCTAGAAACGCAACCCCTATAGCCCTTGGTTGGGGAATTTGTTTACTTCCTACCCTTGTTGACCTCGTCCATAAACCTCAAGTACCCCACTGTCCATATACCTCTGATCTCTGAGTTTGTCCACTTTTTCATGCCTCTGGCACAATTTAACCCACATCTAGTTGTCCCCCTGACACTAGATTCAGTTTCACAGTTCCTGCCACTCATGCTTCACATATATCCACAACCAAGGGAATTCTTGACTCTCACCATGTCTTGACTTTGTCCATGAACCTCATCAGTTCATGATCTCATCTATTAGATTTCATGAAGCCCTTTTCTTCTTGGAGTCGTGTCTCCCTTTCCGTCGACAACAACACAGTTTCTAGGAGGGCGACAATATCTTGACTCTCATTCCCTTTACACTGAGGAGTCTCATACGACACATAGAAAAACACCATTGTTCTATGCTATTGCTGACCTCCATAACATTTGACTTCAACACTATCTCATGTTACGGTGGGCCATACTTTGCGACTATTGTAGTAGTTTTTTATATTTTCTGAAGACCTCTGAAATTTGTTGGGCTATCAACGCCTGCGAATTATCGATCCTTCTTACAAGTGTCATCGCCTATTTTCAGAGTTGGTTCACCATCATAATTGTTCTCTGCCATTATCAAACTGCCCCGGAGGGAATTGTAGTTATCTACGTCAACATACATCTTCAGTTACCATCTTACATAGTTTTAGTTACATAACACGAGCATGGGGCATGCCCACCTCGTTTGTAAACAGTTTTATTTTTTCACACCTAGAGAAAGGTTTGGGTCCCACATGTTCCCCTCTCTCTCCAATGGGTCTCTCTTGCAACCCCCCTCAAACACTCTTTCTTACAATGGTACTATCAGTAGAAGAAACATTGATGTATTTCGGCTATATGTATGCTCCTAACTATTACACCTCAAAATTACTCACTTCGATAGTGTCGCAAGTATCGTCATTATGAGTGTTGTAAGTGTTGCATCTTGTCCACAAGCATCACATCTTGAATATAAGTATTGCAAGTGTCAAACACATAATACTTCCATATTTCATATGTCGTGCCTCTAATGACATCATAAATACACTTAACACACCTTAAAGGGTGGTTTGGAAGAAGAGAAATCACTTGACAGGAAGTACAAGCCTTTTGCCATTGGAAAAACCACTCAAAAACTGAATTTTGGAGAGGAGCGCTCCCCTACCCACTGTCAAGGAGTGATGGCACTCCCTGAGCCTCTTTGGGGGAATGTTTGAGCGCCTTGTGCACCCTTTTGAGGGAGCACTACCCCTTTTCTGAGAAAATTTTGGGTTTGTTGAGGCAAATCAGGGAAAGATACCTCAATTCCTGAAGGTAGTTGGATTCAAATAGATGGTCAAGGCATGATCTTAGAGGAGATCCTCAATTGAAGGAGAGGAATCCTCAACTCATCACAAATATCTCTCAAGTGGTTGGAACTCTCCAAGGTTATATAAGGAGACCTTCTCATGGTGAAAGGTAGAAGAAAGATTGGAGGTATGAAACCTATGATCTCATAGGCAACATACATAAAACAAGGAAGATTGAGAATTATACCCAACTTATGATCTCATAATAAGGTATTGATAGTGGAGACTAGAGATTGATACCAAAATTATGATACTATAAGTGGAATTGACAGAAAACAATGGAGATTGATAATTGCATCAAACTTATGATCTCATGAGTGAGATGTCATCAAAGCAATCAGTGGAGATTATTTGAGCAAAGGGGTTGGACAAGGAGAACTGGAAGAAGCTGTTGCACCTTCATTCAAAGCAGTGTAAGTACTTTTAATTTTTCTCATTAATAATCAATGCTTGGCATGTTTCTTTCAAACTGATGCTTGTTCCATATGAGTTTGTCTACACTAGATGGATCTATGTTTGAGATAATATCAGTAGAGTAGGAATTCTTTTGTACCTTTGTTTTTTTTGTAGGACCTATCAGGGAGCTCAGGATCGAAGCTTAGCCTATACTTTGCAAGGACAAACATCACTTATAAGGTACATATATTTCTCCCTCTCTTTCATTTATTAGCTTGATTAGATCTAAAAGGAATTCAATGTCCATGTTAGGCACTTTTCTGTCTTAGTCTTAGGAGTCTAGATACCAAGAGGGAATCCACTTGTTCATAGGGGAATTCACCAACAACACTAACCTAACACATCAGGGGGCATCTGTTATCATTGAATTTTTGTCCTCAAATGGTTACATGAATCCAACATCTCCAAACACCTATTACTTCACCCACAGATTGAAAAATGTATCACCAAAAGGCACAAACTATACAATTGGTTATAAAATCAACATGCACTCAGAATACAAAGGAAGCACACACACATACACCAGTTGAAAACACTGGAAAAGTGCACATGCGCCCGATGCACGACTGTGGACACAAAAATCCACGCACACTTCAGAATGGTGCATTAATGATTCTGGTCAGCCTCCCACCCACTTCTAGTTCAGTTCCCAAGTCGATTTGACCCCCAAACCCGAGCTGAATCCGAGTGGGGGGATGGTCAAAGACCTAAAGGTGCCCTAAAGGGCCCCTTCTTCACACTAAAGACCATTTGGATAATTCCTCAAAGATTTGCTATAAAAAGAGGCCATGCGTGGACTATATTTCCAAGAATCTATTTGTATTGTTATGCTACCTCTATTCTCCTACAAGGAACCTCTTTCCTCATTGGAGAATATAAGCACCATTTTATTGGGCTATTCACATCACCTCTTCAGTGAATGAGCTTTGGATTTCTTCACCATTTCCTTTTAGTTTTCTATTTGTAAGAAGATATCTCTCATTGGGGGTTCAAGAGCCCTCCCTTGGAGGAAGAGGGGACCCATAAGTCTCCCTTTCTCTTTGGTTTTTTCCCACTAATACAATATATCCATTGGTGGCATGAATATTGGTGAATTTGTTTGGTTAATTTTGGTTCTAATTCCATTATGCACTTTAGTTTAGTTTCTTTAATTGTTGTTATCTTAGTTGTTTGTTTATTTCTTGTTCTTGATATTTATAACTCTTGCACTAAATTCTATCTTGTCCAGCTAACCCAACTGGACATGCAAGTGTCCCTCTTTTTCTCATTCAGGTGACGAAAATGATACAACACTCTTCTTCTTTCTTCATTATCTGAGACTTCATGACTTATTCTGTTCTTTTCGCTTATTCAAGCTGAATTTTTAATGTGATTATTTCTTCTCCAAGTCCTTTCTCTCAGACTCTACCTCAAGCTAGTTTAGATCGTTATTTCTTTCCTTAAGATGATCTGTCAATATCTTCTCTCTCATTTCTGCTTCTTCCTTCTCTGTTGCTATGTTGGTTTCCAAACAATGCTTTTGATATTCAAGATTTTCTTCGATCTTTTTGGCTTCTTCTAGATGAGTTCTTAAGTTCTCGATGACATGTTGGGATTCTTAAAAAATGTGAACACTTTCCTTTTGTTTCATCAATTCTTTCTTGAGAGAATTGTTTTCTTCTCTTAGTTCATCTAAATAACTAATTAGTTCTTCTTTATAATTGTCTTTCTTTTCAATTAATTTTTCTGTCTCATTTCCTTCATGGCATTCTATTTCAAGATGTCCACATTTTTCACAATTAAAACAAAACAACATACCTCTGGTGATTATGTACTCTTCATCTTTTGAATCTGCTTGGCATGGTGAACATAATTATTCTTTATTTGTATATGCATCTTCTTTGACATTTTATGAATCTGTGATGGGTGAAGAATATATTTCATGTAAATTATCCCAAAGTTCTTTTGTTGATGAACATTTACCAACCTTTTCTCTTACCGGATTAGGTAATCCTTCCCAGATGAAATCCATTGCTATCTTGTAATTCTTCCTCAATTCCTTCTTGGCTGCAGTCTTTTCCCTTTTTGAACTATCATATCCCGTAACAACAGATAGAAAAATATAATGTCCTTGTGGTTGTAAAAATACGTTCGTCCTTATGCTCCACATCTCATACTTCAAACCATTCTGACCATTAAACATTTGTACTCTATTCTCAGAGTAATCCATGATCTCCTTCGAGTGATTAAATTGTTTCCGAAAGGAACTTTCTCTGATACCAATTGTTGGATTACCGAGAGGGGGGGTGAATCAGTAATAGAGAAATTTAATCCTTTTTAACCATATAATCCAATTGTTATATCAATTTATCATTATCATCCAATAACTGTAGAGTAAATAAGCAATGAACAAATGAACAATCATACACATACACAGTACACCAATGATTTACGTGGAAACCCAAAGCGGGAGAAAACCACATAATGATTTATCGTATATGTCTTGAAGAATTACATTCATTGGGAGCACCAACTTCCTTTGTTTTCTAGCGGAAACTGGAAGGAGGCTCCAACCCCTAGTTTCTCAGGCTAAAACCTAAAGGAAGATCCAACTCCCCAATTATCTGGATACAACCAGAAGGAGGCTACAACCCCCTATGTTATTTGGATACAACTAGAAGGTGGATACAACGACCTGTCCTTGCCTCATCTAACCACACTGAAGTATAAGTAGAATGATGGAACTATTGTCACACTATCACTCTGAGACATACCACTGTAAAACTGTACCAATAAACCTGAACCATGCATCAACCATCCATCAACCTATACCTCCACCTGTAATCAACATGTATCATAAAAAAGTCCATCAACCATGCACCAACCTGTACCAAACAACCTATAATCAACCTATACCATAAATAAGTGCATCAACCATGCACCAACTTGTACCTCTACCTGTACGATGAACAAGTGCATCAACCATGCACCAAACATGTACAAATACCCTGTCACAACAACTTGTCACAACAACTTTTCCAAACAACCTATCACAACAACCTATCTCATCAATGTTATCAACCAAATCAGATCTAATCACCACGATCAATCACCAAGACAACTCTCAAAGATGTGCATCAACCAAGTATAACACAACAACTCATAATCATCACCAAGATCAATATGTGCTTCTAATAATACAAGTATTCTACATCATCCATAAACCATGTGTCAAGAATACTACTAACAAGTGCCTCCAAACATGTACCAAGTATGTACCAATCATGTATCAACTACTCATCAACAAGACTCATCAATATGTACCAACATCATCAACTATACACCTCATGTATATGTCAACTCATCAACTACTTGTCTCAACCATGTACCCGGCATGTACCTCAACCAAATGCCCTCATCAATTTCATCATCCAAATCTGATTTATAACTCTATAATATACTTGGTGTATATGATTACATACCTTCAAACCTTCCTTAAATTTAACAACAAGAGACTAGTATTTTCATTAAACTTTTCTTTAGTCTCACATGCCTAGTTTTGGAGTGTTCAACAACCCTAACTTGAAATAATCATAACTATGTACCTGTAATGAATAAATATTTGAAACTAATACACAATGTTCTTCAGTGTGCTTTATGCAATTCCTCTAGGGTTCACAACTTGAAACCTCTCAGAAAAGGATTTATAGAAAAAATGCTATACCTTTCTGAATTCTGGCTTATTCTAGAGAGAGACCTTGTAGAGCATTCCCCACATGGAATACTTGTTGATTAGATATGAAAATGTTACACAACATACTAAATAATTTACTATAACCAAAATGTTTTGTCTTACTAAATTTGGATCTGGTATGAAGAATTTATGACGTTGTTTCCCAAAACACCTATTTTAGACTAGTTTCAGGACTAGCCACAAACCCTATTTTCCACATAGTGTAACTCCAAAAATAAAATGACCCACAAGATGAATTGTTTACCACAAATACTTGGATATGTTTCCTCAATGGAATAGAAATTTCACGGTCTCAATCATTATATTAAAAAAAGTTATTGAGGAAATGGTGAGATGACCTGTAAGTAACATACCTTATAAAGCGTCATCAAAAGAATTTATCCTCCCTTGAATTCCGGCCTTCTTTTCTTCACCTTCCCTCTGAAATTCGGCTTAGATATACTTTGGTTACCTCAGACACCTATATATATTCAATATTCTCAAGTGTGATCTAAAATGAGAGAGTCGTGCCTCTTATTTATACTCTCCAATTTGCTTCCTTAAAAACATCTTCTAGGTCACTTTGCCCACTTTCCTTATTTTAGGGTTAACCCACTTTTAATGTCTCCATTAAATTTATTATTGAAACAATTTATTTTTTATTCACCTTGAATTATAGTACACCCATCACTTCACTTTATTATTTACCTTTTAAAATCTCTTAAACCACTTTCACTACTTTGACCTTTTGGGGCTTCTAGATGATATATGAGGGTCCTCCAACTTCGTAAGGCCATAACTCTCAAACCGTGAGGATTTATGTGATGTTACACATACCACCAGAAATGGAATGA
The DNA here is from genome assembly GCA_009831015.1 of Picea engelmannii. Lineage (NCBI taxonomy): Eukaryota > Viridiplantae > Streptophyta > Pinopsida > Pinales > Pinaceae > Picea > Picea engelmannii. The sequence goes on along the minus strand of ML779935.1, from coordinate 704,298 downwards.
CATGTAATATCCATATATAATAGTATTACCTACAAATATATCAAAATGCATACCATTATCCATCAAGCAAACTTGGGTCCATTACCCGAACCTAGGTTCTCCAACTTCTCATGGCCATAAATATCTAACCGTGAGGAGTTATGTGACGTTCCACATACCATCAGAAATGTAATGAAAATAAATATCCATATAGGATAGTTTCACTAAAAAATTCACTAAAATTCATCTCATTATTCCACAAAGAAGCATGGTTTCTCTATCCATACTTCTAGGATAACTCAATCCGCAAAGAGTCTTCCCGTAAGGTCTTTTAACATAAGGGGACCACTTTGGAGTTCATCCATTTGTACTTATTATCAACCATGACAAGACAATAATGAGTCATATTTACATCAAACAAAATTGGGTCCATTACCCAAACCTTTTTTCTACCGGAATTTCTCCAAGGGTTGACATAAATCACTAAGGGTTGACATCAATGTACAATACCACTCTTCAAAAGTTGACATTAATGAAAACCAACAATCCATACCAACCATAAATAAACCTAATCCAACTGTCTGACACCATCAAAGTGCATGTGCAACATATAATCATCTAAATCAGTTCTTTCCAAGGGAATATTATCCTCTTCAACAAAGATGGAATACACTCCTAGGTCCTCTTTGATATAGTTTACACTAGATTGTGGAACACTCTCTATGTAGGGTGAAATTCTTCCCTCTCTAAGGACTATAATGTTCTTACCATTCTGAGGAATGAAAAATTGTTTCCCATCGAGTGAGAGGTATCCACTTGTTAAGGATTTCCAATCCCTTTCAAAGATAATTGAGTAATTGCTTGCAGGCATATCAATTACCTGAATGTTGATGGTTGTCCTTATCTCAGGATGAGCGCATAAAACCAAGGTTACATCCTTAATATCGCCTATGGTTGTTTTTTGTAGACTATTGTAGGAGAGCATGCTTCTATATTTTTAATTTGTACAAGACAAGCCTAGCTCTTCCATAATAATCTTCGACATCACACTTGGGCCCGAACCACCATCAATGAGGCAACAATGGGAAATTTTATCCATAATATTTATAGAAATATAAAAAGGGGGATTTTTTATAGGGTATCTAAATTTATGTACACCTACTTTATTTACAAAATAATCCTCTTTGTTTACCTCTTAGGAAATATTGGGTACAACCAAATATTTTTCTTCCATGAATTGTTTCACATGCATCTGTTGTTCAGGGACGACAACCATGTCTAGAAGGGTTGCATATGCTTTGATGTTGGAAAAATAATTCAAGATATTGTATTTGGCATAGGGGAGAGGAGTAGTGATTTCTTAACTCTCAGGAACCTTAGGAACCTAGAGAGTAGCAGCGGTTGAGGATGAGCTCAGGCTAGAAGAACTGCGGGAAGGATGAAATTTTCCCTTGGGAGCATAGGCTTTGTTCCTAGTATTGATTACCATGACATCCTCTGGATCTAAAAAATATAGGACAATGATGGTAGCTTCTGGTATTTTACCAAAGATCTTATCTATGACACTCTTCTTTACCTCACATGTTCTTTCTTCGTGATGTTCCTCGCAAACATTACACCAACTCTGAGGCAAGATAGCCTTAGGCTGAAAACTATTTTCAACTGGATTCATAAAGGGGGGTGCAGAAGAGGATGAAGATCCAGGGGGGAGGGGGGAGACAATTCCTTTCTGCTCATACGCTATCATACAATTATTCATGTCTTGTACTAGTTGTAAGAGGGTGGACATGTCTGTTTGTCTAACCGATTCTCCCTAGGGAAGACCAGTTCTTTCAAGTTGGTCTTCATACTCTGAGAAAGTATCCAAAGAAGAGACAATATTATCAATGGATTTTTCCTCAATCCTATGACGGTAGGGAGAAGGCAATGCATTTTAGTAATGCATGAAATTGGCTTGGTTCTGAGGGAAGATGAGCTTGGGGATTTGATTATATAAATTGGTGAAATGCAAGTTGAAGGACTTGATGGTCTCACCATCCTTGTAGGTAATGTTATTATACTCCCTTAAATTTTGGGCTAGCATTTTAGATTGCCCATAAGTGGATCAGAGCCAATATATTAAATCCTCCCAAGTAGACAAAATCTTAGGAGGAAGGTCAAAGAAGTCGACCACAGCCTTTTCTTCCAAGGAATTGATGAATAAGCGCATGCAAGTATCATTGTTGTTGGCCCCTATGTTATGAAAAGAATTAGAAAATTCCACTAGGTGTTCATTTGTACTAACATTGTTATTTCCTGAAAACCTAGGAAGGTTCTCTTTAAATTTTGGAAGTGGACGAGTAGCAGGTGCTAGGTTAAGAGGAGAGGACACATGCCATGGTGTGGTTGTGGAATCTTATTCGAACTGAAAAAACCCATACTTTTCATTGACTTTGGTGGGGTTTGTGGTAGATTGTATAGGGATATGGTGGCTATATAAGCTACCAATCACTAATGATGATGAAAATTGAGAAGATGGAGCACTTCTAGTGCCACCAGAGCCACCACTAGATGCCATCTTATGGATGATAGATGAGGGAAAGAAAGACGAACTTGATGAATCAGATAAAGTTCTCCTTAGAGAACTTTGTTGGGCATATAACACAACATTTCTTCTTCCTATTTCAAAAATAGGATTCATTTTAGGTGACACGCCTCTTCTTCTTCTAGAAGTGTGAGAATATAAGGACATGAAAGAAAGGCCAAAAATTGAAGAAACAAAAAGGGTCATTGTTGATTTTTAGGTTGTCTACGTCTAGCTTACAATTGTTCTCTAGAACTAATATCTCATTCAATTGCTTCCCAAGAATGGTTAATCTCAGCATGGGTGTTGGCAGTGTCTAAGATGGTATTAAACAGATTCAAAGCAATGCTGGTCTGACCTTGAAGACTGGGCTCAATATTGGGTTGCCTTGTAACATGAACATTCATTAAGAATAAAACAGTCAAAGAATCAATATCAGAAAAGAAAGATGTATCGATGAAAATCAAGTATAAAAATTAACCAGAGAGATATCAAAGATCTCCAAATATGGTCGCCAAATAAATGTTGAGGAAAAATATGAAATGATATTACTCAAGCATTTTCATATTTTGCTTGGCTAAATAAAAATAGACGAGAATCTCACCCTATGTTTATAGCCTGTTAGCACTCTGTAAGTTTCCCAAGGTTGTGGAGGCAGTCAAAGAGGCAACATCAAAACCACTTCGAGTCTTAAATATAGCCCTCCAAGACTCAGAGAGGGATCTCTCTATTTGATATAGATTTGTTTGAATAGAAATTAGGCTAGTTATGTAGAACATGGGTTTGTTTATGGATTTGGTATGTTTGGGAGATAAAAAACTCAAATTTTCATTGGGCCATGGGGTCTACCTTTCAAAAAATGGATCTATCTTAGATATAAAGATTGTCACCACAGGGAAAGATAGAAAAACTGTTGGATCAAATTGAATTAAATGAAAGTGCAGGAGATGAAAAGAAAGGAAAATCCACCAAGCAAAGGAGCATGTAAGAATTCCTATGCTCAACTTCAGATGAAAACATGCAGACCATTAAAAGACCAGAAATAGAGTGGAAAAAACAAGTTTTGTTCGTAATATTTCTTTCAATGATTGGATCAAGGAAAACATCAAATGGATTAACAGAGAAAGAAAACATTTACTCAGAGAAAAACATCACCAGGGAGTCTAACACAAGAATCCTGCGGCTACAATTTTATTCCTAGAAAGTCATCAAGAAAATTACAATGTATCCCCTGTGGGGCATGAATCTCGAGCTCAATCATCAACCCTTTTTCATTAAACTCACATAAATAAATAGGAGAGATCCCCCAACAATTTTTTAAGTTGGATTCAACCGCCTCGGCCAAAAATAGCAACAAATCCCCAAAAATCCTGAACTATTTGCCATGAAAGACGGGCCGAATTTATGCAAAAAGGGGGTCCGAACAAACATATTTTTATATTCAATTCTAAAACCTGGTAAAAACATGAAGGAGGTTATTTTATATGATCATTTTTCGGACAAAAACCTCTTTTTGTTTCACCAAATTTGCCTCCATCTTACTGTAAAAGCTCTCGTAAAATCGGGACTATAACAGAAAGAACCAGAAATCCGAAAAATGAGGCTGAAAGACAGCTTTGATTCTCCCAGATGGTGGCACCTGTGAAAAACTTGAGAGAGGTTTTTGTTCTTCAGCCCATTACGGATTAAAATTTCTCTCGGTTTTTCAAAATTCATCTACGTTTTCCCAGAATCACCTTTGGAAAATGACATGCTGAATAGGCAAAAATGAACGAAATTTGGGAAAAGCGGTTTTTTTAGGCAAAAGTGGTAATTCCAGACCCCCCTGAGGTGGTAAGCGGTCTTTTGGGGGGGGTTCCACTGGCATGTCGAGGTGACAAGTGTCTAGGGGGTGGTTTTACGAAACAACTTTTCGGACCCCCCCGAGGTGATGGGACGTGAGGGGGGGGGGTCTGATATGCATGGAAAGTGGGTGGGGAAAACTTAGGATAAGTGTTTAATTTTTAATTTTTTTTTTTGTTTCTTTTTAACTTTTATATTTCTTTTTGCGTTTTATATGTTTTATTTAGTTTATTCCTTGTTTTAATTTTGTTGTTTTTATTTAATTTTAATGTTTTGATTAATAAAACACTAGCCTATGTGCTAACTAACTAACTTAATTATTAATTAATTGATTGATTGATTGATTATTAGCTAGTCTAGCCTATTTTAATTACAAACATTATTGACCTATTGATCTTATCCTAAGTTGGTTTATTGCAAATGTAAGGACGAAGATGGCGGGATAATGGAGGATGATGTCATGAGGCAGGAGCAATATGGTATTGTCGGTATGGTGGTAAGTTGGAAGGATGGTAAGTATTAAGTGGTTTGTAGTAGAGGATATCTGATGCAATGGATTGATGACACGTTGGGACAAGGCCCGCCAGGAAAAACGGCCTCATTCCGGACCCCCCCCCCCCATCATTAAAGGAAGAACGGTAGAGGGGGTCCGGAATCGCTTGTAGACCATCCATCTGCGTGCTGTCAGGATGACCGTAGATATGTGTGCACTTGTTAATTACCATTCCGGAACCCCCCCCCCCCACCGTTAAAATAAGAATGGTCAAGGGGGTCCAGAATCCACTGTCAACTGTTGATCTATGTGCCGCTAGATCGATTGTTGATCTAAGTGCGTTCTTTATCCTCCAGACGCTAATGCAACAAAAAATTAGGTTTAGTGATTTTTGTGGGTTTTGTGCACTGTTTCCCTTGATTTTGTCTCCATGGGGTTAGGAAACACCACACAGTGTAAAAAATCATGAATTTTCTTTCCTTTTCCTTCCCTTGAAAATGATTTGCAGAAATGAAATATTATTTGCAAGCCAAAATACATCTAGAGTGAAAATTTTCCAGTCACCAGATGATCCTATGAATTATAGGGTTATAATAGTGGCTCCACCTGGGGATGGTAGCTCTTTCAGGAGGTGTCAAGAACTATTGAACTCTGAACATGCAGACCGATGCTTTATTCATTGGGATGATCCCAAAAACTTCTTCTGCAATTGATTCTTGTTTTGATCTTTCCACTGAAACCTAATCAAAATGAACAATGCTAAAAAAGAGATGCTCAGAATGTTGAGCTTATTCACATTCTCCTACCTACCCAATACTGTTGAAAATCATGCTAAATCAAATAATAATAAAATGCTAGTGAAGCCAATCAAGTAGCTGCTCTACTACCTCTACTCTTTCAATGTTTTCCAACAATATTAGAAATAGAACTTTCATAGGCATCATGAAATGCTTTCCATTATGATATTCATCACAGGGGGCTTGATAAACATGACACATAATAGAAACACTGGGAATGCATTTTGGCTTTGTGATGAACAATTTCTCCATATAAATAGCCACTGGATCAAGATAAACTTTACCTATTACTGGATATTCAAATTTAACCAACTCAACTTCATGATTTGATGTTGTAGTTGTGTTATTTGCATCCTCATGCACTTCCTGACATGGCTGCAAATTTTTTGATGGTTTCTGAAATGATGCTTCTACTGAACACACCCCTGTAGTTGACTGTCTAATCATATCCATATCATAAAAATTTCCGAAATCGTTGGGGGTAAATGAAAACTGAATTTGAAAACACATTCTATCCATCATATTAGCTATAGGGTTATAAAATATTTTAGATGACTATGGAATTTGTTCTGCTAGCATTTCATGGCTTACCCTGTGATTCTCAACCAGAATCTGACCAAGATTCCATTTCAAAGTATGAAAAGAACTGAAACATAAGGGCAGGGAATCAAAATGGATCAACTCATTACCTGTACCGGGCTTTGTGTTTTCATCCGAGTTTTGGCTTGCACAAAGACTCAAGGGATGCACTTTTGAATCTGCAATAGATTCTATATCATCCATGTTCTTCTTACTTGGTGCATTAGATAATTCCTCATCCTTTATATTTACAACCTGCTTGAAATGTTCCCTCAGGAGTGAGGAAAAACACAAGGGCAAGCAGTTTGCATTTTCTTGAAAATTTTCTGCACTTTCCTCCTTGCAATCTTGATTAGTATGTAGAGTTTGATTGTCATTTTGGATTTGTGGTAATTGGACCTCTTCTTCCCATTAATATAGTGTTGGTTTCTCTGAGCAGTCATCATCAAAATCAACCACATAATCATCTAAAATTGCTGCTATGGGATCCTGAAAGGATTTACAAGATTGATTCATTGATTCACATGACAGGTTCTATCTTTCTCTGTGTTTATCCTTCAACATATACTCAAGATTATTTTTCAAAAAATGAAATGAATCAAAGCACAATGGTACAGAGTTATTCTGGATTAACTCATAGTTTGTCTCAGGCTTTAAACTTCCATTTGGAATTTGAAAATCAAAGTAAGTAAGGGGCTGCAATTCTGGGTTTAGAACAACCTCCACATTAGCAATGGCATATTCACTTAGTTGATCTGAACATTCTCCCTCCCTACTATTGACAACTTGCTTACAATATTCTCTCAAAATTTGAAAAGAAGAGAAACACAAGGGCAAAGATTTTTCCCTCGCTCTGAATTTTTCTTCATTTTCATCATCACTGTCATGGTTGTTGTGCAAAGGATGATTGTCTTGTCTGATCTACAATTGATCTTCTTCCTACCAATGACATGTTGTTGATTGCTTTGAACAGTCCACATCTATTTCAGCCTTATGATCATCATCATACTGATCATACTCGGGTAAATCATCCATGGATGAAATGCCATTGAACAGTATATCATGTCAGGAGAATTTTCCACCACCCTCTGATTTGGAACTTCATCTTTGACTGTATGGTGAATGTAATACATGAAATAATCCTTTGGTGGTTCAGAATACTGAGGCTGAGATGCAAAGTGTTTGGGGACATTTATCCTTGTTCGTTCTGGCACAAATGGAACATAAGGTCTTCGAACAACAAGCTCCTCTTTCCTACCAATTTTCTGCATCATCTCTTTTATAGTGTTGGCCAAGACATATAGCTTCACTTCTGAAGATGGAATCCATCTATTTTATGTTCTATCTTTCTCTTCTACCTTTAACTTTTATTTTCTGTTCAACAAGTTATCTTCCACATCAACTGCAATCGTTTTTATTTCTTCAAGGGTGGCAGTGTTTCTTTCTCTTAATTGGAATGCCATTTCTGGATCAAAGGCATCTGGGTAATGCAATTGAGATGAGCCAGGAGGTGGCCTTACATCCACAGGTGTTGAATGATACACCTTATTGAACCTGGTTGAGAATTTTTGTATAGTCTCTCTTGGTTTTCTTTTCAAGTGTTCATACTCTTCTAGGATGAGGAGAACATTTCCCATGATCACCCACCTATCTAAGAAAACTTCCATGAACTGATGAAATTTTTTTATGCTTGCAGCTAGAAGGTTTTTAAACCAATTCTTAACTTTACCTTGCAAAGACAAGGAAAACATCCTGATATAGACATCATCATCTTCAACCTCATAAAGGTCAAGGAAATCTTCAAACCTTGGGATGTGTTTTTAAACATCGATATTGGCATCCTCTCCATCAAATCTAGGTAGCTTATTCTTATAATTGGAAGGGAGGTCATGGAGGATAGGAGGAAAATCTAAGGGCTTGTATCTGTCTGGGATTTTGGCAGGTACAGGAGGTGAAGAAAAAGGCTTACAACCATCTAGAGGTTTAGCAAGATTAGGAGATAAAGAAGGAGGCTTATGTCTCACTAGGATTTCTACAAGTGCATCATTATGTACATAATCTACAATTTGAGGCTTGGTCTCTTGAGGATCATCAATTAGTAGGTGGTCAATGCAATCTTTAGCGATGTACTTTTGATCATGATTACAATAAGATAGAACATAATTACATGTAAAACCAAAGATGTCTTGAATGAAATTTGAGGTTGAGTACCTGGTCTTTCTAGGCTGCTTGGCTATGATTTAGGTTCTTCCTCCAATGGAGTCTTTGAGTTGGAACTGTCTGGATCTGATTGGAGTTTCCAGGTGAATGATCTCAACCTTCTTATCTCTAGTCATTATCCACCATCAATGATCAGATCTGGAACTTTGAAGTGTACTATTGGAGAAAGTTCTCCAGTATGGTCGCCATTATGTTAGCACTTTGTAATTTTCCCAAGGCTGTGGAGGTAGTAACAGAGGCAACATCAAAACCACTTCGAGTCTTGGATCTAGCCCTCCAAGACTCAGAGAGGAATCTCTCTGTTTGATATAGATTTGTTTGAATAGATACTAGGATAGTTATGTAGAACATGGGTTTGTTTATGGATTTGGTATGTTTGGGATATCAAAAACTTGAATTTTCATTGGGCCATGGGGTCTACCTTTCTGAAAATGGATCTATCTCAAATGTAAATATTGTCACCACAGGGCAGGATAGAAAAACTGCTAGATCAAATTGAATTAAATGAAAGTGTAAGAGAGAAAAAGAAGGGAAAATCCACCAAGCAGAGGAGCAGGTAAGAATTCCTATGTTCAACTTAAGATGAAAACATGCAGACCATTAAAAGATAAAAAACAGAGTGCAAAAAACAAGTTCTTTTTGTAATATTTCTTTCAATGATTGGATCAGGGAAAACATCAAATGGATTAACAAAGAAAGAAAACATTTACTCAGAGAAAAACATCACCAGGGAGTCTAACACAAGAATCCTGCAACTACAATTTTATTCCTAGAAAGTCATCAAGGAAATTACAATGTATCCCTTATGGGACATGAATCTTGAGCTCAATCATCAACCCTTTTTCATTAAACTCACATAAATAAATAGGAGAGATCCCCCAAAAAGTTTTTAAGTCAGATTCAACTGCCTCGACCAAAAATAGCAACAAATCCCCAAAAATCCTGAACTGTTTGCCATGAAAGATGGGCCAAATTTCTGCAAAAACAGGGTCCGCACAGACATTTGTTTCTCTTCAATGCTGACACCTGGGAAAACACTGAAGGATTTTTGTTATATGAGTATTTTTCGGACAAAAATCGCTTTTGGATTCGCCAAATTCGCCTCCATCTCACCATAACAGCTCCCGCAAAATCGGGACTGTAACAGAAAGAACCAAAAATCTGAAAAATGAGGATGAAAGATAGCTTCGGTTCTCCCAAATGGTGGTACCTATGAAAAACCTCTCTCAGTTTTTCAAAATTCATCTCCATTTTCCTAGAATCGCCTTCGGAAAATTACATGCTGAACAGGCAAAAATGAACGAAATTTGGGAAAAGCGGTTTCTTTAGGCAAAAGTGGTGATTTCGGACCCCTCCTGAGGTGATAAGAGGTTTTTTTTTGGGGGGGGGGGTCCGCTGGCATGTGGAGGTGACAAGTGTCCAGGGGGTGGTTTTACGAAACAACTTTTTGGACCCCCCTGAGGTGATGGGACGTGAGGGGGGGGGTCCAATATGCACGGGAAGTGGGTGGGGAAAACTTAAGATAAGTGTTTAAGTTTTATTTTTTTTTAATTTTTAAACTTTTTATATTTGTTTTTTGTGTTTTATATGTTTTATTTAGTTTATTGCTTGTTTTAATTTGATTGTTTTTATTTAATTTTAATGTCTGATAATTTGATTGTTTTTATTATTTTATTATGTTTTAATTTTTATTATTTTTATTTAATTTTAATGTTTTGATTAATAAAACACTAACCTATGTACTAACTAACTAAATTAATTATTAATTAATTAATTAATTAATTGATTCATTGATTATTAGCTAGTCTAGGTTATTTTAATTACAAACATTATTGACCTATTGATTTTATCCTAAGTTGGTTTATTGCAAATGTAGGGATGAAGATGGCGGGATAATGGAGGATGATGTCATGAGGTAGGAGCAGTATGTTATTGTCGGTATGGTGGTAATTTGGAAGGATGGTAAGCAGTAAGTGGTCTGGAGCAGAGGAGATCTAATGCAATGGATTGATGACACGTTGGGACAGGGCCCGCCAGGAAAAACTGCCTCATTCCGGACCCCCCCCCCCCCACCGTTAAAGGCATAATGGTCGAGGGGATCCAGAATCGCGTGTAGACCATCCATCTGCGTGCTATCAGGATGATCGTAGATCTGTGCACACTTTTTAATTACCATTTCGGACCCCCTCCCACTGTTAAAAGCAGAACAGTCCAGGGGGTCCGAAATCCACTGTCAACTGTTGATCTACGCGTCGTTACATCGACTGTCGATCTAAGCGTGTTCTTTATCCTCCAGGCATGAATGTAGAAAAAACTTATTTTTAATTCTTTTTGTGGGTTATGTGAGTTGTTTCCCTTGCTTTTGTCTCCATGGGGTTAGGAAACACTACACAACGTCAACAATCGTGAATTTTCTTTTCTTTTCCTTCCTTGGAAAATGATTTGCAGAAATGAAGTATTATTTGCAAGCTAAAATACATCCAGAGTGGATTTTCCTGTCACCAGATGATCCTATGAATTATAGGTTTATAACATAGCCAACAAAAAGAACATCCTAACTCACAAGTATTAATTATGAGTTCTTAGGCTAGTCTTTTATCCATAAAAAGATTGCTGGAAATTTACTTTTTATGCAATTTTCTGAACATATTAGTTGTTGAAATAAATGTAAAGATAGAAGTAAAGTCACCAAGATGATAATGAAGATAGATGAGACATAAATAAATCCTTTATTTCATTCCAATTCACCAAAGAGTCATTTTATTTACAAAATCTCATATAGAAATTTTGGACCAAAGTCAAACTTAGACATCCTCGATGAAACATAAAAAAGGACCTCTGATAGAAAACCGAAAATGAACTCTAAAAGTTGGATCATATTGCCACATATTGTTTCCCACTCGAATCTGCACAATATCCTTTGTCAGTCATGAAAACTGATTCAAAAACAGACAAGTCTACACAGACTATCAAAGATAGAACAACATCTCTGAAAAACAAGTGTCTGAATGATGTAATTCATCCCTGAATATTGTTGTTTAAAATAAGACCCTTCTATCATAAAAGAGAATTAGGCTTGTGATGAATAATTGAATGAATAAAAACTGAACTATCTCAACATAAACTCAAAGAGAAAACCTTAGTATTCTTCTGCTTCTACCCCTCTTCTTGTTCCTCCCTTTCCTTTTGTCTTTAAGCAAATCATAATTGGTTGAGGTAGTTGAACCACCTCATTAGTTAAGTTAACTACAGATTCAACCAACTTTTTAGTTAAGGGGGAAAAGTAATAATCATAATAAGAGTTATAAATAAATAATAACTAGTAGGTGGGACCCCCTGTTACTCCCTTTAGCTCATAAAAATCATAACATAACTAGTTAATTAAACAAAAAACACCTCCTTATGTCTCCCATAAATATATTCACATTTGAAAATTTAGCTCATGATATTTGAAATTATTTAAAAAAAAAAGTATCACTCATATATCCAAAAATAAACATGTTGTCCAAATATTCCTGAAGTCAACTATCATCAACAATAAAAATAAAAACTCAAAAACCATATTTCCCACTCTGATATGCAATCTTTCCTTGATTGTTGTTGTCACCCTTTGATTTTCCTGAATTTTCCTTTGGATGCATTGAGCCTTTAGGCATAATATCACTGATCACGTGGGAACAATCGTCCCTCAAATGCATCCGGGAAGACATGGATTTGTCAGAGCCATTAGAGGGTGAGGAAGGGGAAACAATCACTTTTCCTTTGTCAAGGGCATGGTGGGCCTCGGTTTTCAATCTTTGTCTAGCATGAGAGGACTGCACTGAAGAGTGGGGGGCATCTTGAACAATGGGGTTAATAGGTGGAGGAGCAGGTAGGGATAAGTTAAGCCAACCATGATGTTGGGAAATTTTCGGGTGGATAATCTCTTGCCATCCATCAATTTTTGGAACCTCGGGTTGCAATGAGACATGAGGAGGCACAGGGATACCAGGGTCTTATGGGACTTGGAAAGGAGGCCTTTCAAGCCTGGGTTGGACCACTCCTTTCCCAATTTAATTGAAAAATACAGCCTGAAACAACTAGCCAAGTGTTGGTACAGGGGCAGACCCAGGGTTCAATGCTACAACAACGCACCAACAAAACCCTAACTACCGGTCCTTTCGACAACACCTGCGAAGTAGATAAAGTCTCAACTGAGGTAGAAGTAGGGGTGATTGTAGGACTCAGATGTTTGCAACCTTAGCTGAGACATAGATCTATGATTATAACACCTTATCAAAGAACTTAGCAATTACAGTTCATCAATATTAAACCATTTTCTACTTCACAGACAAAACCCTAATTACAGAGCATCGCAATATTCAACCAGATCTAGTATGTTCAAGCACTAAGCACATCCACATAGGTCGTATCTAGCATTCATCCATATTATTAAGAACGTAGCATCAATAGATCTATCTATCATTCATTTATATCAAAGAACATAAACAAGTAAACACATAAATACATCAATACATTGTACAAAGCAACCATAACACAAGATATATGTGGTTGACCCCCACCCTGGGGCTACATCCACCAACTCTTCATCTTCTTTATTATCTTCTTTCAATCTTCTTACATGCACATTGACTCAAGATCAACTTCATGGAGGATAGGAGATATGCACACTCTTCACTAGATCCTCCTTCCCCAATCTAGGTTAAAACACAAAGCCTACATATAGTCTCTTACGGTCACTTTCACATAGCTCTTCAAGTCTCACACAGTATCCATGAAGAAGTTATAACTATTACTTGCACTTAGCACAACTTACAACTCTTCGATCACATAGATCGAACTTTAGCACTTAGCCACCCTCCTCTTCTTACATCACCTAGCTATCTATTTATACATTATAAAATGGGCCTAAACATGGGTAAACCCATGGGACAACATTCCCATACCCGTTACATAAACCCAAAAACCAAAAATCCCTAAAAAGGGGCTGAGATCCCACAATCTCCACTTCGTCTTGTGCTCCATATTTGATAGCCTGTCAAAGTCGCAAAAATAGGTCAAACATGACCAAGAATCCTCAAAACTTGGTCAAGGGCCAACATGCCCCCAACACTCACCCGTGACTCATCCCGAGTCACTTTGATCTGGGTAGCTCTGCTTCAAAATCCTAAATATTGGCTCAATCTTCTTTGACTTGTTGTTGTTCCATGACCTCCTATTCAAAAAACTCTTGAATGACTTCTTCGTTGACAGGTCCCTTTAGGTGTTGTTCAGCTGCAGTGACGACTTTCTCTAGCTCTACTCCTCGGCCTTCAATCTCTGTGAATAGTTGGCAAGCCTCATAGTATATTGGTTGGAGCATCTGGGTCACTTCCATGACTCTGCTCTGAATGGTGTGGACCTGATATTGAGTGGTGCGCTGCTCTTGGGATCATTTCATCCTTTCGACAGCTGACAGGGGCTTCAACTGCGCCTATATTGTTTCTGCTTGTTGCTTCGCCTCCTGAAGTTGTGACTCCAGTGCCTTTAATTCTTGATTCTCAGTGAGTTTCTCATAAGTCTAGGCACTACAATCACTTAGTTTCTTACATTCCATGGTGAGAGCCTTGATTCTTTCAATTGTGCTTCGGGCAGTTGCTTCTCTTTGGTCTTGCACTTCCTGTAGAGTGTTGGGAACTGTGCAGAGCCCTAAGTCTGCTATTCTTTGTTGTAGATTCTAGATAACTTCCATGAGCTTCTCTACTTAATGTTTGAAGTGGTTTTATGCCTTTGTCTCTAACCCTGTCACATATCAGAGTGCTCTATTGACTTCTTCTTTCACTTCGAGTTGCTTTGTGAGCAACTGTTCTTTTTCTTGTTGAATTTGTGCTTTCTCCTCTTCAAACTTGGTCTGGAGAGTAACCTTCTCCTACTCTACAAGTCAGCATTGTTCTACGAGTACTTCTTGCACTTTCTTCAGGGCCTGGGTGGCTTGTTCAGTTTCTTCTTGTGTGCGACAAAGGGGAGCTTCCCTCACATCATCTAGTCGGCAGAGTTGGGCTAGTTCATCTCCCAACTCTGGTTCTCCCGATTGTAGGGGTGTTGTGGAAACTACACGACTGGACTGAAGGGCTTGTTGTACCCCTCAGAGTTTGAACTCGATTATGTCATACATCTCCTCCTTCTTGGCTTCCTGTTTCTACAAGATTTCCTACAAGGCGTTGTTTACAGTTGCGACAATGAAGTTAAAGTCATCAACAATGAGCACAGTCTGCATCTTGGTCAAGGTAGCTCTAGATTTATTTCAGGAAGAGGGCTTCGGGGAAGAAACCTTTATCTTCTTCAATGGATCAGCCTCATCTCTAGGTAGTGTTACTTCACCTTGCTTCTGGTCCTCTTCTTTTCCATTTATCTCTTCTACTTCATCATCACCCCCTCATGCAGGTGATACTGAAGTAGTATTTTTTGTGGCGTTTCTTAAGTCTTGGACTTCTTCGATCCTCTTCCTTCTGCTAGTTCTAGGTGTGTCATGTTCTTTGTGAGCGGCCTCTGGGATGTCAAGTTTGTGATCAAACATCTCTGCGGGGTCAGCTGGGATAAGGAATTTTGTTGACCAGTCCTTAGTTATCTCCTTGAGGTCCTCTTTTATGAGCTTGTAGTATGACTGAAGCTCCTCCTTATGTTTGTCTTCTTGCGCAGTGATATAGATGAAGTGTCAATCTATGCATAACTTCATGGGGGTTCAAAACTATTGTAGGGTTTTTGGTGTCATGTGAGTTTCAACTTCAATATCCCTCTTCAGCTAAATATAGTATGTGTGAAAGACTGTGTTCGACTGCCACTATTTTCCCATATTGCTCGAGTACCAGAGCGTGGTGAACTTTGTGGCAAGAGGCTCGAACAACTCAATGTCTGAGAAGGTTTCACCTTCTGACATCTCCCAAGAAACGAACACGATGAGGATCAAGATCCAACTAAAGTGGAACTCATAGCCCTGATCCTATACTTTGTGACAGTCTAATTCCAGTTGATTAACTAGGTACTTCACCTAGTTCATATATAAGCCTTCCACGCATTTCCCTGTGAGGTCAATGACAAAGCCTGTGACCTGTGTGGGTCTATTCTTCCTTACTAGATTTTCTGCAATTAATTGGCATGCTAGGTGCACTGCACCATTCTAGATGGAAGCTACCTTGTATCCTCGTGTCCCCTTCTCAAGATCATCATAGGTATTCTTGATATTTTGTGCTAATGCATGATCTGTCGCTTTCCCTGGATAGAAGTCCTATGGGTTCGGTCCTTGCATACTCAATTCGGTGATCCTATGGATCAACGTCATATCAACTGTGATACAACAGTCTAGCCATAAGTAGCCTCCATGGTAGCATGAGAGTAGGAGCTTGATATAGGCATTAACTTCCTGGTGCCTTCCAAAGTGTGGGATTTTCATTACAATCAATAGGGTGGACTATGTGAGGTTCATTGTCCATGACCGGGGGATTATTTTCAAGTTCTTCCCCTTCGTCCTGGTCAAGTATTTATACACGGTGAGCATACTATGGTTCTTCCGGTCCCCTAGGTTGAAGTCATTGAACTTCAACATTGTGATCTTTTCCTATTATGCTCGAACTACATGTATCCCCTTCGAGAGGTATGTAGTAACCATGGTGTCCTCAAAATCTCTTGGCACACTATCATGACTCACCATGTCGGCTAGAGGTGGGATGTAGTCAGAGAATATGGTTGGGATTAGCTTCTCATTTTCTAGGTCATCTTTGTGCTTGGTTCTCTTTTCCGTTGTTGGTCGGGATGGTCCGGATCCATGCGTATTCGATGGAGACATTTTCACTCCTCTTGTTGATGACACTTCTATACCCACAGACATTACTCTTTCAGACATTATTCTTTTAGTCATGAGGTTGATGAGTACCTCCTTCACAGATTCTTTGACTGTTCTAAGTTCTTTGGACATACATGCTCATGGTTGAATATCTCAGGTTTGAAGAATAACTACTCAATGCAACGGGATGGATGGTGATAGTGCGATGATCACTATGTGAAATCAACTAATCTGCAAGCTCATATAATCATGATTGGGAAAAGTGTTATTGGTGGAAGTTTCGATGGAATAAGTAGATAACTAGGAAACCGATCTCTCCAATGGGTGAGAAGCCTTTATTAATTCAGTTCAGTCCATTACGATGCGGTCCCAACGATCTGATGGCAGGATTTCTGACCATAAATGTCATTCTACCCATTCGGGGTATCGGTCTAACGGTTATATTGTTCTCAATGGATATATTTCTTTGTCATGGTGAAGTGCCATGTGATGTTGTTTTGATATCCTGGCGAGGTTCCAGTTTTGTAAATTTTCCTTCTGCGAAGTTCCCTCTGGAACCTTCTATAACTTTTCGATCTTTGATCTCTTATTTCTTAGTTTTCTAGCCTACTTTCCAGTGAACTTCATCTCAGTATTCCTTTTTCCATTCTGATTCTTATCTCCTCTTGGTATAGTAACTTCGTGTTGTTGAGATTATTTCCTAGGATTCAAGGGAAATACTTCTTCTCTATCAGGGGTAGGTGCTTCAGTCTTCTATGAGTCTTCTTGTGTTCTTTCAACTTTGACATCCAAGTTTATGGTTCTAAATAGATTTGATCTATTCTCTTGTTCTTCAAACAAGTGTGTGATCCTCCTAGTCATGAAATCTTTTAATTCTTTATTTTTCTGCACTAAGACTTCTTCTTCTTTCCTTCTGGCCTGATCCCTTTCAATCCAAGGTTTTCCTAGTAATATAAAAAATGGGACGTTGTTCTCAATAAATTTAACAACCTCAAAATATTCTTTTGTCGAAGTTCCATGAGCACTCATAGATATCTGGGTAAGTCTTCCACATAGGGTTATCATCTTTCCTCTAAATAATCCTATTCCCCTAATGACGGAATCATAGAAGGATTTCCTAAAGTTTCCCAAGTTCTTTCTGTCATAATATTCACCTGTGTTTCTTCATCCAGAGTACAGTCAATGTCGAAGTCTCATATTCTTTCTTCTTTTCTTTTCCTTTGAAGATCTCTGATAGGTTTATATTTCGGTGGTCATTCAGGGTTTCTTTCATTTGCAACAATACAGTCTTTGATTCTTTCTAGGGTTCTACCATGGTCTCAGTTTCTTAACCTTTCTTGGGGTCTACTTGTTCCATATTCATTCTTTCAAGCTTAGAAATCATTCTAGGACAATCCAAAACTTCATGATCCATAGCTTTACAGAAAAGACAACTAGGTTTTCTACCAGGGAAATCCTTAGCTAGATGTCTCGATCTTCTGCAACTGTAACAAAGGGTTAATCCTCTCATTCTCTTAAATGATCCCCAACCTTTCCTATACTTCACACTAGGATCATAGTAGCTAACCTGTAAACAAGTCTTTCTAGGATCCTGCATCCATTGGTTAGTCCAAACATTCTTTCCATGCATAGGTATAACATATCTTTCACTATTCTTATCAGATCTACTTATATCAAATCTTCCTTCTTCTAGCTACGCCCTAGTTTTCAGGCTAGGATTTTTTTTATCAAACATACCTAGATCATTACTTTTGAAACAAAAGTTTCCACTTATCTTAGTTTCAGTAGAGCAAAAAGCTTCTAGATCTAAAAAATTTCACTATTCTTACCTCTATCAAAGCACAAAGCATTCAGATCTTACCTCTTTTCTCCAGATCTGCCTCCTTACTTAACACAAACCTTCACAAGTCAAGTAACAGATCTACGCACAGAGATTATTTATTTTCCTTAGTTCCCAACAATCACAGTTTCAGGTTATATCTTCGCACAAAGATTCTTCTTCCTCAGTTCTCATCAATCACATTTTCAGGTCAGATCTTCGCACAAAGCTTCTTCTTCCTTAGTTCCCACCAATCACAGTTTTAGGTCCCGACAACAAAACCATTTTTTGGCACAGGGTAGACCCAGGGTTCAATGCTACAACAATGCACCAACAAAACCCTAACTATCGGCCCTTTCGGCAACACCTGAGAAGTAGATGAAGTCTCACCCGAGGTAGAAGCAGGGGTAGTTGCAGGACTCAGATGTATGCAACCTTAGATGGGACACAGATCTGTGATTATAACACCTTATCAAAGCACTTATCGATTACAGTTCATCATTATTAAACCAATATCTACTTCGCAGACAAAACCCTAATTACAGAGCATCACAATATTCAACCAGATCTAGTATGTTCAAGCACTAAGCACATCCACATAGGTCAGATCTAACATTCATCCATATTATTAAGCACACAACATCAACATATCTATCTATCATTCATCTATATCAAATCTTCTAAATAAGTAAACACATAAACACATCAATACATTTCACAAAGAAACCATAACACAAGATATACATGGTTGACCCCCACCCTGGGGCTACGCCCACCGACTCTTCATCTTCTTTATTAGATTCTTTCAATATTATTACATGTACAGAGACTCAATATCAACTTCGCAGAGGATAGGAGATCTGTGCACTCTTCACTAGATCCTCCTTCCCCAATCTAGGTTACAGCACAAAGCCTACATATAGTCTCTTACAATCACTTGCACTTAGCTTTGGAAGTCTCACAC
Source organism: Picea engelmannii (assembly GCA_009831015.1). Taxonomy (NCBI): domain Eukaryota; kingdom Viridiplantae; phylum Streptophyta; class Pinopsida; order Pinales; family Pinaceae; genus Picea; species Picea engelmannii. The sequence continues at coordinate 685,223 of ML779935.1, read as the reverse complement.
AGTATGCACGAAGAACTTGTAACTATTACTTTCACTTAGCACAACTTACAACTCTTCGATCACATAGATCGAAATTTAGCACTTAGCCACCCTCCTCTTATTACATCACCTAGATATCTATTTATACATTACAAAATGGGCCTAAACATGGGTAAAACCATGGGCCATGTTATCACCATATAATTCCCAGCTGGTGTCCGAGTTTCAGAAATTTTATGATGGATTAAATCACCGCAGAGCTGTGATAAATTTAGAGGACCCGTCTATATCTGGTGGCGTTTGGATGAAATAGCGGAGATATGAAGAATAAAAATTAGTATACCATCAATCTCAAAAGAAACCTAGATCAACGACCGAGACATGTATCAGAGATACAACTAGCACGGAGATTAAGCAGTCAAGGGCGGGTCGGGGAAAACCGTCACTATTTTTTGTGGGACACGTGGCGCCCTTAGAAGAACATCAAAAAGGAGGGTTGTCTGATCAAAACCACCTTTTTCAACTTCCGATGTCAAAGTTGTCAGGAAAGACACTGACCATAGATCTTGAAATGACTCGGATCAATGACCGAGGTGTAATTCGATGATCGAAGTAGCATGAGAATTAGTTGACAGGGGGTGGACCGAAGAAAATTGCCTTGGTTTAAATCATGGACACAGGACATTCTCTGAGACACATTGGGGCTAAGGGTGGTTCATCCAAAGTTGCTTTGTCCAAACCCCGATGGTAATAGATGCCTATAAAAGGAGGGACTCCGGGCATTATTCTATGAGTATTTGAAGCAATCGAACATTCGAAGATTTGGCACAAAGATTCTATCCAAATTTTGAAATTTAGAACCAAACCAGACCAGTTTTCTCATCGCTTATCAGGTATTCTTTACAATGGTTTCTAATCCTCTTGTTTTATCCGTGAGTGAACCATATACTCCCTCCAAGGAGGAGGCCCTAATTGACATAGATTTTGACATTTTCGACACAGTGACGACAGTCTCGCCTGTTTCTGTGTCTAAAGAGAATTTGTTGAACAACGTTGGATCCCACATATCCTTTATTGAAGTGGCTCGAGTCTCTTTCACCCCTTATTTCATAGAAACAATTTTCCCATTCCCCAAATTTGTAAGATGGTGTGCAAAGAGATATTCCTAGGGAGAAAGAGTCATATTAAACAAATTAAGGTCATAATTCCTGTCTAAAGTAGATGGTCCCTCGCTCCGACATGCCCTAAATATACCAGATGCCTCCCATATAGTGTCATAACCCTTTGAGGAATAGAGAATGATTATGATTTATAGAGAATGCTTGCCTGAGGTAGAAAACCTATTTCTGCAAACCATAGTCAAACCTGAACATCATTCAGAAAGTCTATCCTTGCCTACCAATCTAAGCATCATGATTGTCGAAGTCCAGTGGGCTTGTTCTCTGCCGAGTCAAATTATAGGTCTAGACAATGACAAGTTTTTGGTAGAGGTTATGCTAGGGATCCTGTTAATTTTCTTCCTGTCTGGGCAATCAGTATGTGTTAGTTTCGATAAATTTATTGTGGAGAATATACATCAATAGCTGGTTAATTTCAGTTTGTTAAGGCATTTCAGATACTATTCTCATATGTTGAGAATGTTTCTGGGATCCAATAATACCGAGCTTCCTGAAGCTGCGTTTATTTCGACCAAGTGTAAAAATATCGCCATGCTCATCTTCATCAACAAAATCATGTCCAGAATATATAGTCTCATTTTCGATTCAAATTTTCCAAGAGTCCTGGAAGAGATGAAGAGTTCGTTGCATCCGAGTCTAGATAATATGATGGGAGACTAGATGTTTTTCACTCAGTCCACCGTGATTTGGGTATCTGGATGCCAAGAAGGACCTCACCTTTTACCAGTTTTCTTAACTCCCAAGATATTTTCTTTGGAATTTATAATACAAAGTATTATCTCAGAGTCTGAACACTTCCTCAAAGCTCACAAGGATTCAAATATGAAATTCCCGTTCATGGTGGGTCCTTTTGTGGTGAAGAGAAATTCTTTTTTACCTCAAATTAAGTCTAAACTAAATGAATTTGGGTTCACACAATTGTAAGGAAGAAGATATGATCCACGTCAAGTTATATCAAAGAGGATATTGGCGAGAAGACAAGGCCCTTATGAACATGAGCACGTTGAAGAACTAGATAAATTGGGCAATCTAGAGACCTGCACATAAATGGAATTCATCTCACTCAATGATCAAGCAAAGCAGACAGATATTACTTCCCAACAAATCTCAGCACAGAAACCCTCACCCAGGTTGATTATCAAGGCTCCTAAAATGAGCATCTTCAATAAGAGAAGTAGTTCAGAAGCCCTAGAGGCTAGCAGCCAACAAGACACACTAAAGAAAATGAGAGTCACATCACCTTCTCCAATTATTGACTTGGAAGAAGAAGAACAGAAAGAAAATACGTGCATGGATATGGTAGATACTAAGATCCAGAATGAAGAGATCAATCCTGAAAACAAACCACAAAATGAAGGCAGCATGAAGGTCTTTAGCAGCAGGAAGCGCATATTTGGCCAGACTCCTGGGGCGGTTTATCAATCTAAGGAAGACTTGCTACATCAGTATGTCGTGAAAGGGAGTATGGCCAATAGTGAGATAAAGGATCTTTTGCCCAAAGTAGAAGGGACATCTCAGTGCAAAGCTCACCTACTCTCAGTCAGATATGTCGAGAATAAGACATTCAACATTGCAGTGGCCAATAATGATAAGGTATCCAAGATCAAGGTACATTATGAGAACATCGATGCTCCTGACAAAGTGAAATTCCACAGAAATGTCAGTGATATGTTGTATGTTGATTACCTAAACTTAGTTCTGAATGTTGCAAGGTTGACAACACATGTATTGAAACTTGATGGATAGATGAAACAAGAAAAGGTGTCCAACAAGGCTTGGATGATGCAGGTAAAAAGATTAGAGTTTGTAGTTCCATAGGGGGTGAAAGCCTCTTTGGACGAAAAGGATAAAATGATCCAAAGTTTGAAGAAAAGATTGAAGATGTCACCTACAGACCATCCATAGACAACAGAGTTAACTACTTTGGAGCAGGAAAAGGAAACCTTCAAACAAGAGGCTCTAGACTACAAGGCTAAAGTGTTGCAATTGGAGAAGGAGAAAGAAAGTTGGTCACGTATGCAGGTGAAACATCATATATGGATATTATCATACCTGCTAATGCAAAGGCTATATCAAATGCTGAGGGGTTAGTTTAGGCTATGTCCTAGATAAGTTTGAAAATAGGTGAGATCAAGAATCTAAAACGAAAATTTAGAAAAGTTGAAACAAGAGGCGAAGGTGAAGGACGAGAAATTAGCTCAACTCCACAGAGAGAACCAAGACCTGCAGGAAAGAGTGAAAAAGCTAAAAAATAGATTGAAGGGTAAAATGCCACTGGAAGGCGCCAAACATGTGATATGGGACGCGATTGTTGTGGAGGTTGCTAAATTCAGAAGTTTATGAACTTTATCAATGACAAAGACAACATGGATGCTATAGCTCGGAACAAATGCGTTGTTGTAAATGAAGTGCTAGCGAAGAAGCCCTCAGAATGGGCCCAAAATGCCATCAACTTATTAAATTCCATACCAACTGTCGATCTTCAGACCATTGGTGTGAAAAACAAGACCGCTTTAATCATTTTATCTAGGAGAATCATTTCCAAACACAACCTACTCAAATCGGTTCAAAATAACGTTGTGCAAATGGACCTTAGCATATAGGATTTTAAATATGACTTTGAACAATTGTTCGCTAAAGGCATCCCCTCATTCTGGGATGGTAAAGGCTCATTATACAAGCAGGAAGATTATCACACTCTTCTCATGCAATGTAGGATGGACCATTCCAAGTTTGAAGATATGGAGGAAAGTCTGAAAGGCCCTAGCTTGGTAGAACATTTAGCTACTGATTTTGAAATTATGAACAAATTCAAAAAAGTGAAAGTCAGCATGACAATCATGTCCTACACAACGTGCATCAACCTAGAAATTTTGATTAAAGAAATGATGGACTATGAAATCCCCTCTGATGCATAATGGAAGGAACTTGTGCAGTTGGGAAAGACAAGATGCCATGTCCCAGGAACCAAAAAATGATATCCATCTGTCAACCATATTACAGGATCCAACGGAAGTACAGATAAGGACAGATGTAGCGAAAGAAGCCAGGTGGTAAAAGAGACTATTCATGATGGTGAAATGTTTCTTTTTTGCTAATGATTGTAATTCGTTTCATATACCGAAATTGACATCCGAAACTGTTACAGAAGATGAAACGTTTAAGTTTCAGTTATTTTTTTTATCAAACTGTATAAGTACTATGAGGATCGAATTAGTTAATGTTGGAAGAAGTGCAAGAGCACCCTTTTGGTTGTATCAAACTCTATTTGTAAATTTTCTGAATCTGAATTGAATACAAATGTAGAAGGTTTTAAAGTCTCTATAAAAAGATTCTAATGGGTGGTGATATGAGCTTTGTTTCTTTTCATCATACATATTTCCTGTAGCCTGTCATTTCATTTACATTTTCTTCTGTTTAAATTGGAAAATTTAAAGGCCCAAAATTCGTCTTGTGACGCTCTTGGCTTAAGCAATTTAAACTATGTGATTGTCTTCTTAAATTATTTAGAATTCATTTCATAAATTCTCTGATGCAGTTATTTGTCTTCTTTATCTTCTTACACATCTTTTTATTTCAAGAATAACTAAGATTCATCACCTTATTTATCCTTTGTCCTCTAGAGAGTTCTATCAGCCGATGCATTGTTTCCATTCACTTTCATAATTTTGACTCCATAGCCCATAGTGTTCCCCCCTTCTTTTCTAGCAACTTTATTAAAAATCCCCAAAACAAACCAAATCTAGACACTGATTTCCATAGATATATCAAGTGACACGAGAGATCCCTCTCTAAGTTGAGCAGGCTAGTGCCTTAGCTATAAATCTGGTTGAAAACGTTACCTTTGTCCTTTGTCTATTCAGCCAAACAAAATTTACAGAGTGCTAACAGGTTGACATTCCCATACTCGTTACATAAGCCCAAAACCCAAAAATCCCTAAAAAGGGGCCGAGATCCCATGATCTCCACTTCATCTTGCGCTCTACCTTCAACAGCCTGTCAAAGTCACAAAAATAGGTCAAACATGACCAAGAATCCTCAAAACTTGGTCAAGGGCCAACACCAAGATCTTGTGAGTCAACATAAAAATGTATGGAGAAACTTTGCCTTCTTGGGCCTCTGTTCCAATTACCTATCCTTCTGTTTCCTCGGACATCACTACCTCGGCTGAAAAAACTCATTCTTGCATGCATGATTGATTAGAAAATAGTATTTTAAATAACCATACATGACAACTCTTAAAAATATGAAATAGATTTGGCTCAACAATGTATCTGACTCATGCAATCCAATCCATACAAATTGTTTTACTGTTTATCAATGAGTAGGGGGTGAATAAAGGGTCCTAGAATATGTGAGGGGTTTGTATTAAGAGAAAAATTATATGATAAGTTGAAGGGGGGGGGGGGATATGGTTACTGCTCAAAGATAACAAAAATCAACTGCAAACCAAACAAAACATCACTGTAGTTCAACCAAGACACTGCTACGACCAACTGCTTCAACACATAATTTTTCTTGACTGTAATCAATTTTAGAATGGGGATTGAAAAATGAATGTGGGAAAGTGATGGGGTTGTAATTAGAGAAAATAAAAATAATGGTGGGGGAATGAGAGTGGGTTCTGTTCATAAAATTAATCAAGTAATCCATACAATCATTCTGTCAAAAGGAGACAGACCAACAAAATGATCATTGTGACCCAATAACAATTACTGTGTATTAACTAGTTCATTGTTCATAGTCAAATATCTAACACAGTTCCATCAACAAGACAGTATGCATTCCACAAAAATATGTAAGGGGTTTTTGTTCCTTTTATTTATAACAATTCTCAAATGTATTGTTGGTCCTAAGGTCTGCACGTGACTACTAAAGGTAAAAGCTAGGCCACCTATCAGTTTAGAATGATTTCTTCTTTTAAATTTTTGTTGGTTGGTCAAAGGGTTATTCTATCAAGACAAAGGTAGGGTTGGGTTGGAAGAACGATATGGATGAGGTCCTTCCTTGGCTAATGGAACACTAATGACAAACCAATGAAATAATAGAAAACATAGGGAAACAACAAACTACTCAATGAATAATCTGCTGCAAGAAGTTGAATACTTAAAATATCATTTCAAGACATCAAACATGTATCAAAACAAAATAAATCCCATAGGTTGCAAAAAACAAATCTTCACCAAAGCATTAGTTGTTTGAAAGGTTGCATATTAGTAAAAATAAGTTGTACAATAGTTGAAAGGAAATGAAATGTACGTTGCACAAATCGGAAAATGTATTCAATATAAGAATGAAAACACATGAAGAGTTGAATGAAACAATATCATCAAGAGTATGTTCACCAGGTAGAGAGATTTAATCAATGCATAAAATAGGTCCAACTGATTTGTTGTATTTCTATTCTTTCCTCAAAATATCCCCCCTTTCCAATATCCAAAAACCAACTATTTAAAAGAGTTGCAGAGGATCTCGTCCTTAGGGGACTAAGTCCTATATTTAAGGAATTGTTCATAAATCAAATAATTAAGTTTACTAAGACACTAGACTCAATCATCAAGAGTTTTTATTATCACACACAGAAGACCACTCTTGCATCTAATCTAGGAAAAGACTAGACTTAATAACACTACTACTATCTCTGCGACAGAACTGATGCATGTGTTGGAGGAAATGAGTGGTTGAAAATAGGCCTCAGAGTGACAGAACATAGATCTGTTTTGAACGATGTCATGTATGTGAGATTTTGGAGGCCATTGGATATAACCGGTTGCATGAGCAAAGTTTGCTAAAGTGTTTCTGAGATTAATCTGTGTAGACTTGTGACTGAGACTTAACTCTCTGTCTATGCCTGAGATTTTGGAAGACAAGTGCACTCTGTATTCACCCCATCATATGACATATGTACCTATGAAATATCTTTGCTAGAATGGTATTTGGCCCATCAGGCATGAGGGGAGACATGGAGGCAAGCATCCAATCGAAATACATGATGAATGGACGTGAGGGTAGATGATGTGTGAAGACAGATGTCAAAGTGAGAGTGTTAAGAACCAAATATCAATATACCATAGAAAAACCTCAGAATAAGTACTCAACGCCTTGAAAAGGAGATAAATTCAGATAATAAGCCTCTTCAAGGGGGAAACCTCCTTATGCCCACATAAATGTACAATTACAAGATGATTCAAAATGAAAATGTCTCCTTGGTATATATAGGAGACTAGGAGGTATAATTACAACTAAGGGCCTAAAGCCGACATAAGTAAAATAACATTACTAATATAATATGCCCCAATTAAGGGGTAATAAGCCACTATTTAGAGCTTAACATGCCCCTCTCCTTGAGACAAGTGTTTTCTATAACGCTTGAGTAACTCTAGATGCTTCTGTATAAAAGACTCATCTTCCCAAGTGGAATATTCAGTCGGTAGTTTCATCCATTTAATGAGATACTCTAAAGTGGATCTATTCCTCAGCTGGAGAATTCTTCTATCAGTGATGGCTTCAGGCTCCAATATGATTTTTCCTTCCTCGTCAAGTTTTGGAAATATAGTTTGAACTGGGATCTTGTCACCTATAACCTTCTTTAAGCATGAAACATGGAAAATTGGGTGTACTAGTGAAGATGCAGGCAACTCTAATCTGTATTCCATAGTACCAATCTTTTGTAACACCTTATAAGGGACATATTACTTTGGTGATAATTTATTATCCTTCTTGGCTTGCTTGAGCGACATTTGTTTGTATGGTTGTAGTCTTAAAAACACCCAATCCACTACTTCAAAACTTCTTTCACTACAATGTTGATCTTCTTGTTGTTTCATACGATTTTGTGCCATGGTCAGGTTGTACTTTAATATTTGGAGAACTTGTTTTTGATGCTTGATGTGATCTTCCACTGCTTGAACCTTAGATTTTTCTTTTAGAGAAGAAGTGATGGAAGTAGGGTGGTATCGATAGAGTGCCATAAATGGTGTCATTTTTGTTGAAGTATGAAAGTAAGTATTATACCACCATTCTGCCAAGGGTAACCATTTGAACCATTGTGTTTGTTTATTAGAGACAAAGAAATGAAGGTAGCCTTCTAGACATTTATTCACTATCTTGGTTTGTCCATCAAATTGAGGATGATAGGATGAGCTATGAGCCAATTGAGTACCCAAACAAGAAAATGATTATGTCCAAAAATGTCCAGTGAAGATGGGATCTCTGTCACTTACAATAATATTTGGGATGTCATGTTGCTTTTGAACTATCTCCATGAATGCGGTGGAAATTGTACTAGATTTGAAGGGATGCGAGAGTGCACAAAAGTGTGCATACTTGGTCAGTCTATCAACAATCACCATGATGACACTCTTTCCTTCAGACTTCGGTAACCCTGGGATGAAATCCATGGAAACCTCCTCCCAACACTGACTTGGGATGGCTAATGGTTGTAAAAGACCAGGGGTCTTAAATGTTTCCACCTTATTTTGTTGGCAAACCAAACATTCTGGCACAAAGATTTGAACATCATTTTTAAGGCCATCCCAAAAAAATTCCTTTTTGACCCTATGGTAGGTTTTTAAAAATCCCAAGTGCCTTCCTACTGGAGAGGTGTGCAATTCCAATAGTACCTTTTGTTTGAGTTGGGATTTCTTACATAAATATAAGCAATCTTTGTACCATAGTGAATCATTTTTCCATGTAAATGTATCTGATGTACTGGAATCTTGTTGCAGCCTTTGAATGAGAGTCCACACTTTTTCGTCATTATTCCATTCATCCCTTGCTTCTATTATCCAATCGAGTTGGATGATTGGGATAACACAGAGAAAGGCCTCAACATCTTCATCTTTCCTTGAGAGTGCATCTGCCACAACATTTTTCTTCCCTTTTTTATAGACGATTTCAAAATCATAACCCAATATCTTGGTTATCCATTTTTGTTGTTCTTCTAAAGATAGTCTTTGTTCTAAGAATTATTTAAGACTATCATGATCTATTTTGACCTTGAAGTACCTACCTATTAGGTAAGGACACAATTTCTTCAATGCATGTAGCATTGCCATCATTTCCTTCTCATAAATGGGTTTGTGTAAGTCCTTTCCCTTGAGTGGTCGACTTTCAAAATCTAGGGGCCTTCCTTCTTGCATTAGGACAGCACCAATTCCATTTCGCGAGGCATCACATTCCACAATAAAGGTTTTTGTGAAGTCTAGAGTGGTCAAGACAAGAGCTTTGCACATCACCTCTTTAAGTTGTTCAAAACCTTTAGTTGCCTCTGGGGTCCATGAAAATGTATCCTTCTTAGTTAGTGTCATTAAAGGTGCTGCTATTCTTCCATAGTGTCGCACAAACTTGCAGTAGTAACCTGTCAAACCCAAAAATCCTCTAAGATTATTTAATGTTTTGGGAATTGGACAGTCCATAATGGCCTTAATCTTGTTAGGGTCTACCTTGACACCTTCATGAGATACAATATGACCCAAATACTATACCTCCTTCACTCCAAAGAAACATTTGGATGGTTTGGCATATAGTTGTTGCTCCTTTAGTAGTTGTATCACCTTGTCAACATGTTGCACATGATCCTCCCAAGACTTGCTATAGATTAGTATATCATCAAAAAATACTAACACAAATTTTCGAAGGAAGGGCTTGAAAATGGAATTAATCAACCCTTGGAATGTGGAAGGTGAATTTGTAAGGCCAACAGGCATGACCAAAAAATCATTATGGCCTTCATGAGTTCAGAATGTTGTTTTTGGGATATATTCTTCCTTCATTCTAATATGGTGATACCCTGAATGAAGATCCAACTTTGTGAAATACATTTCTCCATGTAGTTCATCTAACAATTCATCAATGATGGGAATGGGAAACTTATCTTTAATAGTGATCTTGTTGAGCTCTCTATAATCTGGACACATACACCATGAGCCATCTTTATTGAATACCATTACCACCGGTGTAGAGTAAGAACTTTGGCTAGGTCTAATAATGCCAGCCCCTAACATTTCTTCAACCATGTGCTCAATTTCAATCTTCTGTACATGAGGGTATATGTATGGGCTAATGTTAGGAGGAATACTCCCAGGAATTAGGTGAATATCATGATCATGATTTCGAGTGGGTGGAAGACCTTTGGGAATATCTTCAAATACTTTGGAATGCTTATCAATGATCCCTTGGAGATCTAGAGGAATAGATGGCTTAGATGTTTGAACATCTAGTGAGCATAGTTGTGAAATAACACCTTGATGGCCCTTTTTCAATAATTTTGTCATGCCATTAGAGATAATCACTTTATTGGGTTTCCCTGTGATACCTCTTAACTCAATTTCTTTTCCTTCCAATGAAAATTTCATGAAAATTAAAATCCATTGTTCCTAATGGTTGTAACCATTGGATTCCTAGTACAACATCAGCACCACCCATGGGTATAGCAATCATTGGACTATTCATTACATATTCCCCCATATTAAGATTGATCTTATTGCATTTTCTCGAGAAATTGATAGTTCCTCCATCTGCAACCATTACTTGAAACTATGGTGTTGGATATACAAAGAAATTGAGATATTTGGCTAATTTATAGTGAATGAAATTATGAGTACTGCCAGAATCAATTAGGACTATTACCTTTTTATTTTTGATATATCCTTCGATCTTGAGGGTTTGAAGAGTGTTAATTCTATCCAATGCATTACACAATATCATGTGAGTCAAATCTTCAGATGAAATTGATTCTATGTTTTCATCTTGAGATGGTTCTTGTTCTTGTTCTTGTTCTTCTTCCTCTTCACAATCTATGTAGAATAATTTCTTCTCACCACACTTATGTCCCTTCCTATAATTGTTGTCACAATTAAAGCATAAACCCTTCGATTTTCTTTCCTCCAATTGTTGAGGTGTTAACCTTGTAGGTTGAGGTGTTTTAGAAGAAGGAGCATTATTCTCTCTATAGATGTTAGGATTTGTCATTCTAGTAGCCATAGCCATATTTTTACTTTCAACATTTATTTCCACCCTAAATGCATTCTCCAATGATTTGGGTTCCCAAAGGTGAACCTCATGTTGAATGTTATCTCTTAAAGATCTCTAGAATACATCAATCAAGTGCTCATCTAGAATATCTGTTACCTTTATATTCAATCTTTGGAAGTTTTCAATGTGCTTTGTAACTGAACCCTTTTGCTTGAGATTTATCAATTGGCTAAAGAAGGTATTTCTCCTTGTATCCTCATAGTGTGCTATCATTTCTTTCGTGAAAATTTTCCAAGTGACGAGTGATTTGCGAGAACACAACCATATATACCATACAAATTGATTGGGTTCTAAATATAAAGAAGCAATTCGTACCTTTTGTGTATGTGGCACATTATGTAGATCAAATAATTGCTCCATCTGAAGTATCCATGTGATAGGGTCCTTGCCATCAAACTTCCTCATATCGATCTTAGGAACATGGTTGGTCTTCAACCCAAAGTTAGAGTTTCTCCATTCTTGATTCACCTTACTTGTGTCCTCATCATGAATTTCATGGGATACATTTTCACTTTCAGGTGTCTTCTCTATTATGAAATTTTTCAATCCTTCCATGAAACCATCCATCTTTGCCTCCAACTTCGCTTCCATCTCTTGTAGTTCATATTTTGTTACTATATTATTTTGTAAATCATTTATGTCCCTACGCATTTATTCACCTTCATCAAGAGTCCAAGTAGGATTGTTTGGAGGCTTATTTGGTGTAGAATTTCCCTTTTTGGGTGGCATGTTGGCCAAGTATCACTTTTGAACTTTGATTTTGAGGTGGTTTTGCTAGACAATATTTATTCTACCGTATCTCCAAATTTTTAGCCCTTCTAGGTATGAAACTTTATTTTTTGTAGTTCTCTGATATTTTTTCTTTGCAATTCCACAGGTCTGATCAAAATTGGATGTGCCAAGTGGAATTTACGGTAGCTTCCCTAGAACTTGCTGACTTTTGGCCTTTTCAGGAGATCTCACTTGTATAGAATGCCCTGCACAAAATAATTGATATAAATTATGAAACTCGTACCAGAAATACTACAGACTATCCGCTATCTAATGAAACTAGTCACACGCAAGTTGGATACTCTAGGAAGAAGTTATGATTGTTTTACCTGGAACACCTTCTTGAGACTAGTCAATAGGATTAATCAGATACCCTATCTTCCACAGGGTGTATATACAAATGTAAGATGAAACAGAAGATGAACATTTTACCACTGATACCTTACTAATATATGTGAATATCCTCTAGAGCGCAGGGTCTAAAACGTTACAGAAACAATTTTATAGCGAAAATTCCTCAATGACTCAGTTCTGGAAGATTCCAGAACCCTATATTTCACAAGATATATATCCGAAAGTGTAAGGCTTCAAGAGATGAAATTTTAAACCAACGTACCTTGATCCATCTACTAAATAACCTCCAATCTGTTCCTTCTGAAACATTGTAGAAAAAATGTTATATCGAAAATACCAAGGTGTCTTAGATGTAGCAGCGAAACCACAAGACCTTGAGCTCTGATATCATATGTTAAGAACCAAATATCAATATAGCATAGAAAAACCTCAGAATAAGTACTCAACACCTTGAAAAGGAGATAAATTCAGATAATAAGCCTCTTCAAGGGGGAAACCTCCTTATGCCCACATAAATGTACAATTACATGATGATTCAAAATGAGAATGTCTCCTTGGTATATATACTAGATTAGGAAGTATAATTACAACTAATGGCCTAAAGCCGACATAAATAAAATTAAATTACTAATATATCTGCCCCAATTAAGGGGTAATGAGTGACTATTTAGGGCTTAACAGAGAGGATGTGTGAATACGGTGGAGGTATCAAGAGTATGGATTTCGTGAAATGTAGTGAAGGATATAGGTGGCGCGTAGGGAGAGGAGGAGTAGATAGGTTAGGAAGTGAGTGGATAAAAGGTGGAGAAAGACGAGAGGGGGAGGTATTGAAAAAAA
>ML779935.1:647466-672059 GCA_009831015.1 Picea engelmannii | reverse complement strand
GGGGGGTGTTCGAGTTCTTAACGAGCCACCACATTAGGTAGGGCCTGCGATGGGAAAATAAATTGCTCAGAACCCCCCCACCATTAAAGGAAGAATGGTCAGGGGGGTCCGAGTTGTGACAAGGACCATTGATCTAGAGAGGTGGGCCACCATCGATGGAGATTAGCATGGGGGTTAATAGAGGACAAGTTTCGAGTGGTGAGAGGAGAGAGAGTAGTGAGTGGGTTGAGTGGAAGTGATATGAAGGTGACGCAGTGATATTTACTTGCTGCAAGGATGGATGGTTCTCATTGACCTGAGATCAATGGTCCAGATTCACTTCAGACTTTTGGACTTTGGGTATTTCAAATGTGAAACATGAAAAATATCCCAAAGGAAAATCTATGAAGTGAATGATCTGTCACCACGTGTCATGATGGATGAATGATCCAGATTCTCTTCGAAAGTCCGTGTTTCAGGAGTTTCAAATGTGAAACGTGAAAAATATCCCAAAGGAAAACCTTATTAGTGAAAGATCTGCTGCCACATGTCCCCTCTAATGGATGGTCTAGATTTACTTTGGGACTTTGTGTCTTTGTCTCTTCAGGACTTTCAAATGTGAAACATGAAAATCTCCTAGAGGAAAATCCCCGAAGTGAATGATCTGTCACCACGTGTCCCGATGAATGAATGGTCCAGATTCTCTTCAAAATTCTGGGCTTTGGGTGTCTCAAATGTGAAGCATGAAAAACCTCCTAGAGGAAAATCTACGAAGTGAATGATCTGTCTCCATGTGTTATGATGAATGAACGGTCCATATTCTCTTAAAAAATATGAACTTCGGAAGTTTCAAATGTTAGACTTGGAAATCTCCCGGAGGAAAATCGCCGAAGTGATATGGTGGCCTAATGTTGTATGATGTCATGGCTACTAATGTGTCCTGGAAACAAAGGTGACACATGTCATGTGTAAATGGGAAAATGACACAACCAAGACTTGGGATCAATGCCACGTGTTATGACACATGAGTGTACCACATGTCTCGATTGTTGGTTGTTACGTGCTTCGAGACTTCGGCTCTTCCGCTCTTCAGCATTCAACTCTTCGGGAGTTTCGAATCTGAAACATGAAAATATCACAGAGGAAAATCCCCGAAGTAGATGATCTATTTCCGCATGTCGTGACTGATGAATGGTCCAAATTCACTTCGAAAATCTAGGCATAGGGAGTTTAGGAGTTTATGAGTGTTATGCTTGGAAAAATGTCGAAGAAAATTGTCGAAGCGATGTGTTAGGCTCTTAGTACTTCGGGTCTTCGGCTCTTCGGAGGCTTCGAGTATTTGGAAACTCAATACTTTGAACTTGATATTAAAACCCATATGATTCTGGAACCTGAATGGATGAGATTCGTTGATCTATTTGACCTGATGGATTTCCGCCGTCGAAAATTAACTTGTTTGTTCCCACAGTCTGAGTATGAAATTGTTGCTCTGGATTGTTGCGTCGTGTGTATGGGAATTTCCTATGAATAAAAAAATGCTTGGTCAACCTGTTGTGATATCAATCCGTGAAAAACATGATGACAATTAATTTGAACCCAATACAACGTATATTTCATCCTTCAAGAAAGACTGAAAATGAAAAGTGCAAAGACTCAAGTAGGAAAGAAGAAAGCAAGAACCATGTCACTCGGTGATGGGAAAATTAATTAACCAACCATAAAAAGGAAACATTTATGAAGGCATAGGGAAAAAGAGAGGAGAGGCAAGGGATGCAGACCTAGGTTACAACATTGGCTCCAACTAGAGATAGCTCGTCCCTATGAGGTGATAAGAACTGTAGATCGGTGCCTTAAGATTAGATAACTACTCTTACCTTTCATTACTTACCCTTGTTTCTGTTTGTCAGCCCTGTGTATCTGTTACTATCCTTCAACCACACATTTTATTGAATTAAAAGATGAAACTACACCCCAGTGCCTTATTGTGCTATGGAGTCTTTACTAAAACTTGAAAATGCAACTAAACCCCAGTGCCTACGTTGGGCTATGGAGTCTTTACTGAAACTTGAAAATGCAACTAAACCTTAGTTCCTTTATTGGGCTATGGAGTCTCTTATTCAAACAAGCTACTGAAAACCAAAATACTGAAAAAAAATCTGCGAACTAAAAATTAAATGCTCGAACTACGAGCTTATTCTCCTACTACCTACTCTATTCAAATGAAAACCAACACAATCATGTGTAATTCCACTTCCAATGAAACCAGGAAAACATTTGACTAAGAATTATAACTATGTGCAGGTCACTATTTAGAATAATCCTAAGAGGATATATCAAATGCAACAAAAAGTTGGTAGGCATCTGGTACTTATAGTTGCAAATGATGATCATGGTAAAAATTTCAACCTTTGGGATTTTGGAAAAATAAGAGTCCATCCATCTCAATATTGGATCTTGAAAATCATGAAAAGCCTCCAACTAGTTGCGAGGACAAATTTGTTGTTGTGTGAGATCTTCATTATAAACAAGACAAAGTTTCTCCTATCCTCATTGAAAGAGATCATGAAATTCATGTAATTCACAACCATAAAGGATAGAAAAACACCCTTCATACTTATCATCTTGTTGTTTGAAATGAATGTGTATGTATCCTGCATTGTTGGCTTGTCCTTGTTCTATCTCGAGAATGTCATCTTCAGACTTATAAATTTCTTGTTGCTGAACAATTTTAGAAGGGGAAAAACATGCTCGTGACCTTCAACATCACTTTCCTCATAGTTAATGAAATATTTATGAGAAGATAGAACAATAGATGTATCATAACAATGATTATCTGAGTCACTTATAATAATGCAAGATGTATCCAAAGCCTTTTTATCATCAATTTCATCATTAATGTAATTCCCAACATCATCCTTTTGAATAAAAGTTTCAAAAGAAGACTCATATGTAACTAAATCTTCCTCCACTTCCTCAATGGAAAAGTCCCCTTTACTTTCACTACTAGAATAACTAATAAGTGACTATCGAATATGACATTCAAATTCTTCACAACAGTTCTCAAAAAGTAAATCAGCTGGAAAAAACCTTTTACAATGCATACTGAATGCAACATGGAACTATTCAAGGGAAGAGATGCTAGCAAGGGGAAAGGATCGATACCACTCATGTGCATATCTGTCTAATGAGTACATGAACATCTTCATTAGTACATCCTCATGATTTATTCCCCACTGATGCATGAGTTCATGAAACTCAACCAAATTCTCAACAGGGTTGTCATCTCTTTGTTCCCTAAATCTGGGAAAACAATCACCCCACTCATCTATAGTAGGATTAACATTTGGAAACCCTGGAACAATAGATAAATTTAAAGTAGAAAACCTCCGAGCCAAGATGGATTCCATATGAAACTATGAATTTTTAAAACCGTGGAGTCACCACTAGATTCTTTAACCATGCAGTTTCCAGGCAAATGATATGTAGTCTAAATGTGTCTGGTCTTTGTTCACCATCAAAGATTAGATATGATCATTGTCGTTCTCCCAACGAAATATATTTCGTTACTCTGTTCCCCGACAATGATGCTAGAAGATGTTGGTCCTAAGGTTTTCTCTTGACTACTAAAGGGAAAAGCTAAGCCACCTATCTGTTTATAATGATTGCTTCTTTTAAATTTTTGTTTCCTGGTCAGAGGTTTATTCTATCAAGAAAAGGGAAGGGTTGGGTTGGAAGAACGATATGGATGAGGGCCTTCTTTGGCTGTTGGCACACTAATGGTAGTCCAGTGAAATAATAGAAAATAGAGGGAAAGAACAAAATACTCAATGAATAATCTTCTGCAAGAAGTTCATTACTTAAAATATCATTTCAAGACATCAAACATGTATCAAAACACAATAACTCCCACAATTTATAGAAAACAAATCTTCAACAAAGAATTAGTTGTTTGATAGGTTGCATATCAGTAAAAATTAGTCGTACAATATCTGAAAGGAAATGAAATGTACGCAGCACAAATAAAAAATTGTATTCAAGATAAGAATGAAAACACATGAAGAGTTGAACAAAACACAGTCATCAAGAGACCATTAGTGGTTGGGAGGCCGACCAGCTTCATAAATGCGCCGTTTGGCAGGCGCGCGGGTTTGGCACCCCACAGCCGCGCATATGCGCCCAATATACGGAGGTATTGCGCGCGCGCGCTCATTTTTAGTGGGTATGCTGCGCTTTTTAATTTTTTAGCCAATTTTCTATAGTTTTGGCCCTTTTGTTGTGCTGTGGAGTTAATCCTTGTGCCATGAATGACTGTTTTTCTGTGCTGATGTTGCAGAGTTCTTGTTGCCCTGTGCGGACGAAATTTCAGTGATAACAACTACTATTGTCTCTGTGACAAAAATGATGCATGTGTTGGAGGAACTGAGTGGCCGAAAATAGGCCTTGGAGTGATAGAGAAGAGATCTATGTTGAATGATGGTATTTCTGTGAGATGTTGGAGGCCATTGGAGATAACCAACCACATGAGCAGAGTTTGTTGAAGTGTTTCTGAGATTAATTTGTGTAGACCCATGACTGAGACTTAACTCTATGTCTGTGCCCGAGCTTTCAAAAGCCAAGCACACTCTGTATTGACACCGTCAGATGCCATTTGTTCCTGTGAAATAGCTTCTCTAGAATGGTCGTCGACCCTTCAGGCATGAGGGGAGACGTGGAGGTGAGCATCCAATTGAGAGATGGGATGAATGGACGTGAGGGTAGATGATGTGTAAAGACAGATCTCAAAGTGAGAGGAGGTGTGAATACGGTGGAGGTATTGAGACTATGGAGTTGGCGATGTGTAGTGAAGGATACAAGTGGTGCATAGGGAGAGGAGGAGTAGATAGTTTAGGAAGTGAGTGGAGAACGGGTGGTGAAAGGTGAGAGGGGGTGGTATTGAAAAACAACCCGGGAGGAACTCGGAGGAGGGGGTAGGCGGTAAGAAAATTAGAGAAGGTGGGGTTTGATTTCTTGAGGAGCCACCATGTTAGGTAGGGCCCACGATGGGAAATCCACTTTCTCTGACCCCCCCCCACCATTAAAGGTAGAATGGTCGAGGGGGTCTGAGCTGCGATAAGGACCGTTGATCTGGAGAGGTAGGCCACCGTCGATGGAGATCAACATGGGGGTTAACGGAGGACAAGTGTCGAGTAGCGAGAGGAAAAAGAGTAGTGAGTGGGATGAGTGGAAGTGATGTGGAGGTGATCCACTGATATTTACCTGCTGCAAGAATCGATGATTCTCATTGTCCTGGGATCAGTGGTCCAGATTCACTTCTAACTTTCGGGCTTCAGGTGTTTCAAATGTGAGACATGAAAAATATCCCGAAAGAAAATCTCCAAATTGAATGATATGTCACCACGTATCATTATGGATGGATGGTCCAGATTCTCTTCGGAAGTTCAGGTTTCGGGAGTTTCAAATGTGAAGAGAGAAAAATCTCCCAGAGGAAAATCATCAAAGTGAAAGATCTGCTTCCAAGTTTCCCCTCTGATGGATGGTATAGATTTACTTCGGGACTTCGAGTCTTTGGCTCTTCAGGACTTTCGAATTTGAAACATGAAAATCTCCTGGAGGAAAATCCCCAAACTGAATTATCTGTTGCCACGTGTCCTCATGGATGAACAGTCCAGATTCACTTCGGAAGTCCTAGATTTAGGAGTTTCAAATGTGAAGAATGAAAAACCTTCCAGAGGAAAATCTCCAAAGTGAATCATTTTTTTCCACATGCCATGATGAATGAACGGTCCAAATTCTCTTTGAAAATATGGACTTCGGGAGTTTCAAATGTTAGACTCAGAAATATCTCAGAGGAAAATCGCCGAAGTGACGTGGTGGCCTAATGTTGTATGATGTCATGGCTGCGGATGTGTCCTAGAAATAAATGTGACACCTGTCACTTGGAAATGGGCGAATGAAACAACCAAATGACCTAGGATGAATGCCACATGTCATGACTCATGAGTGTGCCATGTGCCTTGACTGTTGGTTGTTATGTGCTTCAGGACTTTGGCTCTCTAGGTCTTCGGCATTTGGCTCTTTAGGACTTTCGAATGTGAAACATGAAAATATCCTGGAAGAAAATCCCCGAAGTGGATTATCTATTTCTACATGTCATGATAGACGAACGGTCCAAATTCACTTCGTAAAACCAGGATTCGGGAGTTCGGGGGTTTATGAGTGTTATGCTTAGAAAACTCACTCTAATGAGTACATGAACATATTCATTAGTACATCCTTATGATGTATTCCCCACTGATGCATGAGTTCATGAAACTCAAGAAAATGCTCAGCAGGGTTGTCATCTCTATGTTCTCTAAATATGGGAAAACAATCACCCCACTCATCTATAGTAGGATTAACATTTGGAAACCCTGGAACAACATATAAATTTAAAGGAGAAAACCTCTGAGCCAGGATGGCTTCCATATGAAACTATGACTTTTTAAAACTGTGGAGTTGCCACTGGATTCTTTAACCATGTAGTCACCAGGCGAATGATATGAAGTCTGAATGTGTCTGGTCTTTGTTCACCATCAAAGATCAGATCTGACCGTTGTCGTTCTCCCAGGGAAATATATTTCATTACTCCATTCCCTGACAACGATGCCAGAAGATGTTGGTCCTAAGGTCTACACCTGACTGCTAAAGGGAAAAGCTAAGCCACCTATTAGTTTAGAATGATTGTTTCTTTTAACTTTTTGTTGGTTGGTCAGAGGGTTATTCTATCAAGACAAAGGTAGGGTTGGGTTGGCAGAAAAATATGGATGAGGGCCTTCCTTGGCTGATGGAACACTAATGAGAGACCGATGAAATAATAGAAAACAAAGGGAAAGAACAAACTACTCAATGAATAATTTGCTGCAAGAAGTTCATTACTTAAAATATCATTTCAAGAAATCAAACATGTATCAAAACACAATAACTCCCATAAGTTGCAGAAAACAAATCTTCACCAAAGCATTAGTTGTTTAACAGGTTGCATATTAGTAAAAATTAGTCGTACAATATCTGAAAGGAAATGAAATGTACGCAACACAAATAAAAAACTGTATTCAAAATAAGAATGAAAACACATGAAGAGTTGAAAAAAACACTGTCATCAAGAGTATATTCACCAGGTAGAGATATTTAATCGATGCATAAAACGAGGCCAATCGATCCGTTGTATTTCTATTATTTCCTTAAAAAATCCCCCCTTTACAATATCCAAAAACTAAATGTTTAAAAGCGTTGCAGAGGCTCTTTTCGTTAGGGGATTGAGTCCTAAATTTAGGAAATTGTTCCTAAATCAAACAATTAACTTTACTAAGACACTGGACTTAATCAACAAGAGTGGTTCTTATCACACACAAAATACCACTCTTGCATATAATCTAGGAAAATGTTGGACTTAAAAAAATAACACTACCAATGTCTCTGCGACAAAACTGATGCAGGTGCTGTAGGAACTGAGTGGATGAAAATATGCCTCGGAGTGATAGAGAAGAGATCTATGTTGAATGATGGCATGTCTGTGAATTGTCGGAGGCCATTGGAGATAACCAGCTGCATGAGCAGAGTTTGCTGAATTGTTTCTGAGATTAATTTGCATAGACTTGTGACCGAGACTTAACTCTCTGTCTATGCCTGATATTTTGTAAGACAAGCAAACTTTGTATTGACCCCGTCAGATTCCATCTGTACCTGTGAAATACATTTACAATATACTAGATATATAAAATATGCAGAACATAAATAAGATGCTAGAAATGGTAGAATAACAGTAAAATATCCAGCATAATCTCCACAATAACACAAAAATGATAATTCATAAAGAAATGTTCACAGGCCTCTTCGAGGGGGCAACCTCCAATTGAGGAGCACTCTGTTACAATAATTTCCAAGCTAGGGTTTTCATATCCTTGACCCTTATTTATACAAAATGTCTATCAAGAGAAGCATCTAGAGTAAGATCCTTATAGAAGCGGAAGCTTCTATTAGGTCTTCTTACATCCACCTTATTCTATTTTATTGAAAGGCCTTATTAATATTGACCTTTATTACATCTGAATATATTAATCTACCTATGTGTGGGGTAGGACCCTAACATGTCTGCCCCTTTAAAAACAACCTTATCCTCAAAGCTTGAGATGAGGAAACTGCTGCAGAATGGTAGTTGGTTCCCAAGTGGCATCTGCTGGATTCGTATCTTTCCATTGGACTAGCACTTCCTTGATGGTTCACTGACACAGGCGACACTCACACTGGTCCAAAACTGCTTTTGGCTATAGCCAAATGGATCCTTCTTCATCTAACTCAGGAAGGTTGGTTTGAATTTGGCATTGATTTCCAATCACCTTCTTTAAGCATGAAACATGGAAAACTGGATGTAGCTTCGACTGAATGGGCAAAGCTAACTGATATGTGACTTGTCCAAGAAGTTTGAGAACTATATAAGGACCATAAAATTTGGGCACTAGCTTCTGACAATGCTCAGCCTTGATGGAGGTTTTCTTGTATGGTTGCAGTCGCAGAAACACCTGATCCCCTTATGCAAATTGACATTCAAAGTGACCTTGATCTACTTGTTGCTTCATGCGATTTTGTGCCATGACCAAGTTCTCTTTAAGGGTATGAATAATATCTTCTTGAACTATAAGTGTTTGGTCAACCTCCTGGACCTTCGAGGTACCCGGTAAGTATGAGAGAACTGAAGGTGGTTTCTGTCCATATACTGCTTCAAAAGGAGTCGTGCGAGTAGCTGTATGGTAGGAAGTGTTGTACCACCATTCGGCTAGGGGTAGACATTGAACCCACTGATGTTGTTTTTCAGAAGAAAAACACCTCAGATATGTTTCCAAACACTTGTTGAGAACTTCTGTTTGGCCATCAGTCTGGGGATGATAAGTTGTGCTGAGATGCAATTGAGTGCCCTGGAGCTTAAACAATTCTTGCCAAAAATTGCTTGTGAAAGTTGGGTCACGATCAGAAACAATAGAGTGCGGCATGCCATGAAGCTTGAAGACCTGGTCCATGAAATGTTGAGCCACTGTGGATGCAGTAAATGGGTGTTGAAGAGCGCATAAATGAGAATACTTGGAAAGGTGATCCACAACCACCATTATGACTGATTTATTCCCTGATTTGGGTAAGTTAGTAATAAATTCCATAGAGATATCCTTCCAAATAGCCGGTGGAATCAGAAGCAGTTGTAGTGTTCCCGGAGATTTGACTATTTCTCCCTTGTTGCATTGGCACACCTCACATTCAACTACAAAATTATGGATATCCTGTTTCATACCATCCCAGAAAAAAGAATGTTTCACTCTATCATATGTTTTGGTGAACCCTAAGTGCCCCGCTGTGGGTGTAGCATGAAGCTCAGAAAGTACCATGGATTTAAGCTTTGATTGTTTACTTAAATACAAATGGCCTTTGTATCAAATCTCATCCTATAGCCAAGAGTACCCTGGGGGAGCCGAATCCTTGCTCTGCAATTGCTGGATCAGATGTGAACTTTTGGGGTCTTGAAGCCATTCCTGTCATACAACTTGGAGCCAATTGGGTACAATGAAGGAAAGAGAAAAAAGGGATCCTTCTTCTTCATATTTTCAGGACAGTGCATCCGCCACTACATTGTCTTTTCCCTTCTTGTAAATGATCTCATAATCAAAACCAAAGAGCTTAGTCACCCATTTTTTTTTCTCCTGGGAGGAAATGTGTTGTTCTAGAAAGTACTTGAGGCTTTGATGGTCGGTCTTGATTTGGAAGTGTTTCCCCAAGAGATAAGGGCACCAAAGTTCAACGACATGCAGAATAGCCAACATTTCCTTTTCATAAATGGGTTTGCCCATATTCCTTTCAGACATTTGCTTACTGGTGAAGGCCAAAGGTCGACCCTCTTGCATAAGGAAAGTGTCGATTTCTTTCCCTGAGGCATCACATTCCAACACAAGGGTCTTTGTGAAATCAGGAAAGGCCAGAATCAGAGTGGTTCACATGGTCGTCTTCAAGGTTTGAAAAGCTTGAGCAGTGACTGGAGTCCAAGTGAAAGAGTTCTTTTTGAGGAGAGCAGTGAGAGGTGTTGAAATCTTTCAATAATTCTTAACAAACTTGCGATAATACCCTATTAAGCCCATAAATCCATGCAAGCTTTTGAGAGTCTTTGGGTGCGGCCAATCTTGCATAGCTTCAATATTTTTTGGATCCACCCTGACGCCATCCTTGCCAACCAGATGAACCAAGTATTCTACTTCTGAGGCACCAAAAGCACATTTAGACTGTTTCAGGAAAAAATGGTTGTGGGAGAGGAGATGGAGAACTTGATCCACATGAGTAAGATGGTCAGTCCAGTTTTTTCTATAGATGAGGATATCATCAAAGAAAACTAAGACAAAATGATGGAGAAAGGGACGTAAGACATAATTCATGAGGCTTTGGAAGGTGGAGGGAGAATTACACAAGCCAAAGGGCATGACCAAAAAATCATGGTGGCCCTCATGAGTGTGAAAGGTTGTCTTGGGAATGTCTGCCTCTTTCATACGTATCTGGTGATAGCCCAAGTGAAGATCAAGTTTAGTAAAGAATTGGGTGCCACTCAATTTATCCAGGAGGTCATCAATGACCAGAATGGGAAATTTGTCTTTAATGGTCAGTTTTTTGAGGGCACGAAAGTCAGGACACATTCTCCAAGAACCTTCTTTCTTCAAGGCCATGAATTCAGTAGAAGAGTAAGGGCTCATACTAGGGTGGATAACACTTTCATTAAGGAGTTCCTGGACCATTTTCTCAATTTCATTTTTTTGTGAGAAGGGGTGGCGATATGGATGGATATTGGGAGGAAGGCTTCTGGGTACAAGGGGAATGGAATGATCATGAACACCGCGGGAAGGAGGGAGGCCTTGGGGAGTGGAAAATACCATTTAATGTTTAGAAAGGAGAGCATGGAGGTCATGCGGCACCGAGGGTGTTTCTGTTGCTTGAATGGCATGGAGTTGGGCAATGACACTAGAATGACCTTTTTTGAGCATCTTTTCCATGCGATGGGAACTAATAACCTCAGGTGAACCAGCAGTGATGCCCTGGAATTTATATTGGTGTCCTTCCTGGTCGAATTTCATGGTTAATGCCTTAAAATCCATGATAATGGGACCCAAAGTTCTTAGCCAGTCGGCACCCAACACAATGTCACAACCACCCATGTCGATAGAAAACATATGAGATTTTAGGTGGTAGTCACCGATTTGGAGACGCA
The DNA here is from genome assembly GCA_009831015.1 of Picea engelmannii. Lineage (NCBI taxonomy): Eukaryota > Viridiplantae > Streptophyta > Pinopsida > Pinales > Pinaceae > Picea > Picea engelmannii. Next base: position 660,808 of record ML779935.1, on the reverse strand, counting down.
CATTTTCACAGCACCCTCCACATTTCACGGAACCATCATTGGCAATCATGATTTGGAAATTATTGACAACATGGATGTAGTAATGAGTTTCTTGGGCAATGCGGTGATGAATAAAATTATGGGTGCTTCCACTATCAACCAGAATGATGAACTTCCGATGCTTTATGTAACTGATTAACTTGAGGTTTTGGGGAGCAGAAAAACCAGTGAAAGCATTGAGGGAAATGACAGGTTCTACTTCAGGAGGGTCTGAGGGAGGGGTTATGTCAGTGATTTCAGGTGACTTAGACACAAGGGGGGTTTCAACATCCTCTTCTAAAATGTCCTCAGAGATGGCCATAAAAATATTTTGTTCCTTACACTGGTGGCCCGGGAAATATTTTTCATCATAATTATAACAAAGGCCTTTGAGTTGGCATTCATCCATTTCATCCCTGGTCAATTTTTTGATTTTTAATGGGGAAGAGGTAGTAGTGGGAGTGACGAGTTTAGGGCGAGGGATAAAGGAGGGCTTTTGGTTTTGAGATGATACCACCTGTTGTGCTTCTTTAGCTCTTTTAGTAGCCTCCACCCAATTCGAAGGTCGAGCCATGAGGACATGGTCCCGAATCCCCTCCTTGAGGCCACTAATAAAACACTCTCGAAAGAAATCATCAGTCATGCCCTCTATTCGAAAAGCTAGGTGTTCAAAGGAAGCTATGAAGTCTTCTACTGTTCCAGATTGCTCCAACTTTGTCAAATGGCCCAAATGGTTGGTGTCCATGTCAAAGCATTCATAAATCTCAGTCACAAATTGGGTCCAAGCAATATACCCTTGACGAGAAGTTTTTCTCCGTTGCCACCATTGCCAACATTCTTGATTTAGATGGAGAACATCATACCGGAGTTTGGCCAAGTCATCGGTAATGCCATATAAATAGAAATAATGTTCCATTTGGGTTACCCAACTAGTGGGGTCAGAGCCATCAAATTTGGTCACATCCACCCGTGGAAGGCGTATGTCACGTTGAAAGTGATGGGACTAAAAGTTATGGGAATGGGATGAAGTTTCTCCTTCATTATTTGGATGTGCTTCAAAGAAATGGTCATCTGTAGGGATCTTTAGTTTGGTGCAGAGTGCTACAAAGACAGATTCAAGCTAGGTGGTAAGTTCTTCTTTGACTTCCTCCATTGAGGACTGCATGGTTGTATTTATGGTAGCATTGATGGATGAATCGATGGAGGCAACAGTAGCACTGAGTTGTTTTACTTCTTTTTGGGTTTATAGGAAACTGGATTGCATGGTATTGAAGCGAGCTTCCAGGTCTTGGCTACGTGTATGGGCCATGAGGATGGGTGAACTGAAAAGGGGTGGGTGGGGTCAAAACTTTTGTCTAAAAATGATATGGATGAAAGTGATAAGGGAAGAAAGATGAATCCAATGGAATAGGTCTCAAATAATGGTGAAAAATTTTCCAGAATACTGCAGTGATGAAATCCTCAAATGTTTAACCAAAAAGAGATGTGTATTTACTTGGCAACCCGAACACAGTTGCATGGTAATAGATCTGGTATGTTTTTAATTCGTTTATGTTTCTATCCCCCAAGGGTTAGGTAGTCAAGGGTTCTACAGACAAGGGTTTGCCCTGTTCTTTATCTCTCTGATATACATGCGGGGTCCAATAGTAGTACTCGGCCCAATATCTTAGGGCACTAACTAAGGAGGATAGACTGTACCCTTATCCATACTACTCGACTACCCAGGTACTAGAGAGTATATTCTCGAGTGCTGTTATCGGTGACACTATAGCAGTTCGGAAACCAATAGGTTTATCTAAAGAGGGCTTCAGAAAATCTAGGTCGATCCGTACACAGGTGCTGTCTTATGTGCTACCACTCGAAGGAGTACCAACAGGGGTTACAAGGGTGGTCAATAGATGTGCGCTTAAGAACCACTTGTATTTCCTGCATGTATGAATCCCTCAACCGCAGGTTTATGTGCATAACGACAGATCTCTATGGTTTAAAGACGTCGGAATACGTCTTTACCCTGGAAAAAATTCCCACAATTTCTGCCAAGGAAAGTGCTCTGATACCACTTGCAAGATACCAGATATATAAAATATGCAGAACATAAATAAGATGCTATAAATGACAAAATAACAGTAAAATATCCATCATAATCTCCACAATAACATAGAAATGATATAAGAACAACAATAGAAATAGCACATTGATTCAGAAAGCAATGTTCACAGGCCTCTTCGAGGGGGCAACCTCCAATCGAGCAACGCTCTGTTACAATAATCTCCAAGCTAGGGTTTTCATACCCTCGAACCTTATTTATACAAAATGTCTATCAAGAGAAGCATCTAGAGGAAGATCCTTCTAGAAGAGGAAGCTTCTATTAGGTCTTCTTACATCCGCCTTATTTTATTTTATTGAAAGGCCTTATTAATATTGACCTTTATTACATCCGAATATATTAATCTACCTATGTGTGGGTTAGGACCTTAACAATATTCCCTATAATGGTCGTCGACCCATCATGCATGAGGGGAGACGTGGAAGTGAGCATCCAATCAAGAGATAGGATGAATGGACGTGAGGGTAGATGACGTTTGAAGACAGATGTCAAAGTGAGAAGAGGTGTGAATACGGTGGAGGTATCGAGAGTATGGAGTTGGCGACGTGTAGTGAAGGATATAGGTGGCGCATAGGGAGAGGAGGAGTAGATAGTTTAGGAAGTGAGTGGAGAACAGGGGGTGAAAGGCGAGAGGGGGCGGTATTGAAAAACAACCCAGGAGAAACTCGGAGGGGGTCGGGGGTAGGCGGTAAGAAAATTAGAGAGTGTGAGCTCCGAGTTCTTGAGAAACCACCACGTTAGGTAGAGATCACCATGGGAAAGACACTTTCGTGGACCCCCCTCACCATTAAAGGTAGAATGGTTGAGGGGGTCCGAGCTGCGACAAGGACAATTGATCTGGAGAGGTGGGCCATCATCGATGGAGATCAACATTGGGGTTAATGGAGGACAAGTGTCAGGTAGCGAGAGGAGAAATTGTAGTGAGTGGGATGAGTGGAAGTGACATGGAGGTGTCACGGTGATATTTACCTACTGCAAGGATCGACAGTTCTCATTGACCTGGGATCAATGGTGCAGATTCACTTCTAACTTTCGGGCTTCGGGTGTTTCAAATGTGATACATGAAAAATATCCTGAAAGAAAATATTCGAAGTGAATGATCTGTCACCACGTATCATGATGGATGAATGGTCCAGATCCTCTTCGTAAGTATGGGTTTTGGGAGTTTCAAATGTGAAGCGTGAAAACTCTCCTAGAGGAAAATCATAAAAGTGAAAGATCTGTTGCCACGTTTCCCCTCTAATGGATGGTCTATATTTAATTCAGGACTTTTGGTCTTTGGCTCTTCAGGACTTTCGATTGTGAAACATGAAAATTTCCTAGAGGAAAATCCACGAAGTGAATGATCTGTCGCCACGTGTCCTGATGAATGAATGATCCAGATTCTCTTCGGAAGTCTAGGCTTCAGGAGTTTCAAATGTGAAGCATGAAAAACCTCCCAGAGGAAAATCTCTAAAGTGAATGATTTTTCACCACGTGTCATGATGAATGAACGGTCCAAATTATCTTAAAAAATATGGACTTCGGGAGTTTCAAATGTTAGACTCGGAAATCTCTCGGAGGAAAATCATCGAAGTGGCATGGTGGCCTAACATCGTATGACGTCACGACTGCTGATGTGTCCTAGAAAGAAAGGTGACATGTTTCACGTGGAAATGGATGAATGACACAACCAAATGACCAGGGATGAATGCCACGTGTCATGACTCATGAGTGTGGGACGTGTCTCAACTATTGGTTGTTATGTTCTTCAAGACTTCGACTCTTTGGGTCTTCGACATTTGGCTCTTCCAGACTTTCGAATGTGAAACATGAAAATCTCCCGGAGGAAAATCCCCAAAGTGGATGATCTATTGTCGTGTGTCATGATAGATGGATGGTCCAAATTCACTTTGAAAATTCGGGCTTCGGGAGTTCGGGCATTTATGAGTGTTATGCTCGGAAAACTCCCTCTAATGAGTACATGAAAATCATCATTAGTACATCCTTATGATGTATTCCCCACTGATGCATGAGTTCATGAAACTCAAGCAAATGCTCAGCAGGGTTGTCATCTCTATGTTCTGTAAATCCGGGAAAAAAATCACTCCACTCATCTATAGTAGGATTAACATTTGGAAACCCTAGAACAACAGAGAAATTTAAAGGGGAAAACCTCCGAGCCAAGATGGCTTCCATCTGAGACTATGACTTTTTAAAACCGTGGAGTCTCCACTGGATTCTTTAACCATGCAATCACCATGAAAATGATATGTAGTCTGAATGTGTTTGGTCTTTGTTCACCATCAAAGATCAGATCTAACCATTGTCATTCTCCCAGGGAAATATATTTCATTACTCTGTTCCCCAGCAACAACACCAAAAGATGTTGGTCCTAAGGTCTGCACCTGACTACTAAAGGGAAAAGCTAAGCCACCTATCAGTTTAAAATGATTGCTTCTTTTAACGTTTTGTTGGCTGGTCAGATGGTTATTCTATCAAGAAAAAGGAAGGGTTGGGTTGGCAGAACGATATGGATGAAGGCCTTCCTTGGTTGATGGCACACAAATGCCAGACCAGTGAAATAATAGAAAACTGAGGGAAAGAACAAACTACTCAATGAATAATCTATTGCAAGAAGTTCGTTACTTAAAATATCATTTCAAGACATCAAACATGTATCAAAACACAATAACTCCCATAGGTTAGAGAAAACAAATATTCACCAAAGTATTAGTTGTTTGACAAGTTGCATATTAGTGAAAATTAGTCGTGCAATATCGAAAAGGAAATGAAATGTACGTAGCACAAATAAAAAATTGTATTCAAGATAAGAATGAAAACACATGAAGAATTGGATGAAACATTGTCATCAAGAGTTTGTTCAATAGGTAAAGATATTTAATCAATGCATAAAACGGGTCCAACTGATCTATTGTATTGCTTATCTTTCCTCAAAAAATCGTTCCTTTACAATATCCAAAAACTAACTATTTAAAAGAGTTGCAGAGGCTCTCGTCCTTAGGGGACTGAGTCCCAAATTTAGGGAATTGTTCGTAAATCAAATAATTAACTTTACTAAGAAACTAGAATTAATTAGCAAGAGTGGTTCTTATCACACACAGAAGACCACTCTTGCATATAATCTATGAAAATGTTGGACTTAAACAAATAACACTACTACTGGCTCTGTGACAGAACTGATGCATGTGTTGGAGGAACTGAGTGGTGGAAAATAGGCCTCAGAGTGACAGAGAAGAGCTATGTGTTGAACGATGGCATGCCTGCAAGCTTTTGGAGGCCATTGGAGATAACCAGCTGCATGAGTAGAGTTTGTTGAAGTGTTTCTGAGATTAATCTGCATAGACTTGTGACTGAGACTTAACTCTTTGTCTATGCATGAGCTTTCGGAAGCCAAGCACACTTTGTATCGACCCCGTCAGATGCCATATATACTTGTGAAATAGATTCTCTAGAATGGTCGTTGGTCCATCAGGAACGATGGGAGACATGGAGGCGAGCATCCAATCGAGAGACGGGATGAATGGACGTGAGGGTAGATGATGTGTGAAGACAGATGTCAAAGTGAGAGGACATGTGCATACAATGGAGGTATCAAGAGTATGGAGTTGGTGACGTGTAGTGAAGGTTATAGGTGGCACGTAGGGAGAGGATTAGTAGATAGTTTAGGAGGTGAGTGGAGAACAGGTGGAAAAAGGTGAGAGAGGCCGGTATTGAAAAAAAACCCAAGAGGAACTTGGAGTGGGGGGTAAGCAGTAAGAAAATTATAGAGGGTGGGGTCCAAGTTATTGAGAAATCACCATGTTACGTAGTGCCCACTATGGGAAAACCACTTTCGCGGACCCCCACCCACCGTTAATGGTAGAATGGTCGAGGGAGTCTGAGCTGTGACAAGGACCATTGATCTTGAGAGGTTGGCCACCATCGATGGAGATCATCGTGGGGGTTAACGGAGGACAAGTGTCGAGTAGCGAGAGGAGAAAGAGTAGTGAGTGGGATGGGTGGAAGTGAAATGGAGGTGATGCAGTGATATTTACCTGCTACAAGGATCAACGGTTCTCATTGACCTGGGATCAATGGTCCAGATTCACTTCTACCTTTTGGGCTTCGGCTATTTCAAATGTGAGACATGAAAAATATCCTGAAATAAAATCTCCAAAGTGAATGATTTGTCGCCACATATCATGATGGATGAATGGTCCATATTCTCTTCGAAAGTCCTGGTTTTGGGAGTTTCAAATATGAAGTGTGAAAAACATCCCAGAGGAAAATCATCAAAGTGAAAGATCTGCTATCACATTTCCCCTCTAATGGATGGTCTAGATTTACTTCGAGACTTCGGGTCTTTGGCTCTTTAGGAATTTTGAATGCGAAACATGAAAATCTCCCGGAGGAAAATCCCTGAAGTGAATGATCTATCACCACGTGTCCTAATGAATGAACAATCCAAATTCTCTTTGAAAGTTCGAGCTTCAGGAGTTTCAAATGTGAAGCATGAAAAATCTCCCGGAGGAAAATATCCAAAGTGAATGATTTGTTGCCATGTGTCATGATAAATGAATGGTCCAACTTCACTTCATAAATATGGACTTCAGCAGTTTTGAATGTTAGACTCATAAATCTCTTGAAGGAAAATTGTTGAAGTGATGTGGTGGCCTAACGTCATATGGCTTCATGGATGCTGATGTGTCCTAAAAATAAAGGTGACACGTTTCACGTGGAAATGGGCGAATGACACAACCAAATGACCTGGGATGAATGCCATGTGTCATGACTCATGAGTGTGCCATGTGTCTCAACTGCTGGTTGTTATGTGCTTCAGGACTTCAGCTCTCCTGGTCTTTGGCATTTGGCTCTTCAGGACTTTCAAATGTGAAACATAAAAATCTTCCGGAGGAAAATCCCCAAAGTGGATGATCTGTCTCCGCGTGTTGTGATAGACGAACAATCCAAATTCACTTCGAAAATATGAGCTTTAGGAATTCAAAAGTTTATGAGCTTTATGCTGGGAAAACTCCCTCTAATGAGTACATGAACATATTCATTAGTACATCCTCATGATGTATTCCCCACTGATGCATGAGTTCATAAAACTCAATAAAATGCTCAACAGGGTTGTCATCTCTATGTTCTCTAAATCTAGGCAAAAAATCACCCCACTCATCTATAGTAGGATTAACATTTGGAAACCCTGGAACAACAGAGAAATTTAAAGGAGAAAATCTCCGAGCCAAGATGGCTTCTGTTGGCAACATTTATTGTATAGGGGTGTTTTCCTCTCTGATTTTAGGCCTCTGGTGTAAATGCATAGAAGTGGGGTTTTGAAAACTGGTCAGATGAGTTTTATTCAAAGGCCGCAACCATAAGCACCGAGCGCAGCTCACAGAAGAAGTCCATTTCAGTCTTAAATCAAGCGAGTGAGCAGTCTGATTTCAACAGAAAGGATCAAGCGATGAAGCAGATCAACGATCATCAGGATTTCGGGGCTACCAAGTTACCCAATATATAGCGTCAGAGAAAGTGCCTATATTTCAAGACTAAATCTGGGTCGTCTGATCCAGTGATGCATGGTGCAAGATCTAGTCACGTTAGCATATCGACATTCAGGAGTTCGAGGGGTAAAAGTACCTTGTCATCTCACATCTCGAAACCCCGAACCCCAAAACGTCGATAAGCACCTTTGAAGCTAAGCCTATGGTCCTAGCACCCGGTCATGTCAAGCGAGCTTGGTAATAGAGGCATCCCTCTTCTAACATCAAATACCATCTCGACCATCCATCTAAAGGACACACGGCGCAATAGTTGAGCCATGAGTGGGGACCTTCGGGATTTTCATGATGAAAGCGTCGAGGTCATCTCATCCGTTCATCCATCAGTGAGGCTCGAGCACATTTAATTTAAAGAGGACGCATATCTGGACGGTCATGATCCAGGCACTCAAATTCATGGACAAGGTCCAATTCCACACCCCCTCCATCATTATGGCTTTAACGAGGGGGGGGGGGGTCCGGAATCAGAGATAATGTATGCGCACATCTAGACGGCCCAAGTCTCGGTGCTTAGATCTACGGTCTGTATTGAATTTCGGACCCCCCCATCGGTTCTGCCTTTAATTGAGGGGGGGGGATCTGGAATGGAATTTCACTCTAGCGGGCCCCCCTTCCTATCGTGTCACTATCTGAGTCGTCTTCCCCATTGCCACCTGTTCTCCACCTACCGCCACCCTCTTCCCCCATCATCTATCCAACTTCCCTCTTTCCATCCACATGGCGCCTCCTCAGCTCATCGCCCTCTCGTCTCCTACCATGTGTCCCTTTCGCTCCCAGTCACCTCCATAGTGTTGACACCATCGCTCCCATCATACCCTTTTTCACATCCGCCATAGGGGTCCCTCGTAGCAGTCCAACGAAGAAACATCCAAAGAGAGACCGATCAACTGATCCAGGTGGCACCATTAGGCGACCTCCACATCCCAGAAGGCAGAGTTGACCGAGGTTGTCCCCAGTCCCAAGAAAGCAGTTATTATGGTTGTTGCTAGTGGTTGAGCATCATCTCCACCATAAAAAGAAAGTCTAGCAAAGGACTAAAGCTGGTCAATTTATCTGCAACAGGACAGTCCGAAATCTGATAGCGTCTATCTTGGATGCACGATCGGCCAGAGTCTGCATGCGTAGACTGTTAGAAGACATGCAGACACAATGTTTTTAATGCAGCGTCTTGTTTTTTTTTCTGATGTTGTTGTTTTGAGTATATGTAGGCGTTTTCACCATTTTTGTAAGCATCGATGGTAGAGCGAAGCTCCCAACTGTAAAGTTTTAGTAGATGTCTCTAGTTCTCTGGTTATGCATCTGTATGTATGATTTCTTGTTTAATGACAGACAATTTTCTTATCCCATCTAGTTTTCATCTCATACTGAGGGAGTTCATGATTGACTGATTCACATGAATTATTGCAATTATGTTACGATAAAGGATTTATTGTTGCATTGTTGTATTCTCTTGTTTTCTGCGTTTGAATGTAAGAAGATCTTGCGTTTATATGTTTTCTCCTACAGTCTGTTAGAAACTTGATGTTTATGACAGACCTTTGTAGTTCTCTTATACAAGTCTTCCCCCTACTCACACTTACTACAACTCATTGTCTGAAGTTTATCTAAGACCTCACTTTCCCATGCATGCCTGGCCTAGTTTCGGAGTTAGAACAACATTGTTTTGAGTTAACTTCCATTCGATCACCCCTTTTATAAACAAATAGTGACATAAACGGATGGGCATCGGGCTCTGTTCCTGCTGCAATCTAGGAGTGACTTCCGACGCTAACATTTCTGGTGCTGTTGCTGGAGACGAAATTGAAGATTTTCCCCGGGTAGAACGACATTGAGCCTCTGATTCTGAAGGTGCATCAGGCATCAGAGCCCTTAAAGATTGCTACTATTCACCTGGCGACTCCACTGGGGTGAATCTAAGGTTTCCACATCACTATTTCAGCTGTGGTTGCTGTTAGCACACCTGAAAGCTGACCCAGAGGAGCTTTCTTGAGAAGGTTTCAACAGCTGCTTTCTCAGCCTAGGAAGCTTCCTGGCGTAACAACAACGTAAGATCTAGCCTTTGATGGTGAACAAGGACTAGGCACATTCAAAGTTGTGCATCTTTCACCTGGCGACTCCATGATTCGAGGATCGATTGGCGACTCCATTGGTTCAGAATGGAGAAAATCTTAGCTCGAAGGTTTGCTCCTTTTACTTTTTCTACTATTCCTAGTTTTCCTAATGTTGTCCCTTCTCTGAATGAATGGGGTGATTATTTTCCCATATTTGGAAAATGTGAAGAGGACAACCCTGCTCAACACCTCAGTGAGTTTCATGAACTCATGCATCAGTGGGAGATACATCATGAGGATGTATTACTGAAAATGTTCATGTTCTCGTTAGTAGGGGATGCTTGTAAATGGTATCATTCTTTACCCCCTGCTAGCATTTCTTCACTCAGTGAATTCCATGCAGCCTTCACTGCCTATTGTCAGGAGCTTTATCCCTCTGAGTTGATTTTTCATAGTTGTTGTGAGGGATACTACAACAAATGTATACAAGATAGAGTTGTCTCTTATGTAGGCTATGAGGATGATCCTGATGAGTTGGATCAGAAATTAGTCCTTTCTCCTCCCCATTCATCTTCTTCGGGCGAAGTTATGGAGCTGATAAAATCTATCGCTACCAGACTTGACAGGTGGGAAGCTAAGCGATGTGCAGAGGATTTTCCACCCTTTGAAGAAGATGATTTTGGTATCTCTACAATGGATGATTATGAAGATCCCAGGGAGGAAGAATATGCTTCGGGCAGAGTTATGGAACTGATAAAATATATCACTACCATACTTGACAGGTGGGAAGTTGAACAATGTGCTGAGGATTTCCCATCCTTTGAAGCAGATGCCCTTAGCAGCTCTACTAAGGGCGATTATGAAAAAATATTTCCCACAGGTCCTGTTTATGGTCATTATGAATCTGACCCATGGGAGAGCCAAGAATAAGAAATCCTCCTAGATATGTGTTGGACAACTGAGAGGGGGGGGTGAATTAGTTGTTTTCGTGCTTAAACAATTATGGTTCTTTTAAACTTTTTGTAGAGACTTTGAATGATAATCAGACTAATACAGGGAAATAAACAATGGCACTTTCAGCATCATTCACATATATGAAAAACACAGAGACATATATTTCTTGAGGAAACCCATGCAGGATAAAAAACCTATTTTCTTTTATATGATAGTAATGGTTACATTCTTTACAGTATCATACACATGAGAACCAACTCATAATGAGGCTACAACCTCACCTTTGCAAGCTGCAACTTACTGAGAGCACCAACTCTTTGTTTTCTCTAGCAACAACTAGAAGGAAGCACCGACTCCTTAGTTTTTCTAGCACCAACTAGAAGGAAGCACCAACTCCCTGTGTTCAAGCACCCACTTGAACCTATGAGGACAACAGTCCTCCCTAGCACATCCCAACCACCCTGAAATGTAAATCTTTGCTCCTTAATTTATTACAGTGATATGATGTTCGTTGAAGGCCTACCTGACTTATCATTGTTCTGCTCCACTTCGTTGCTCTGTCTGCCTTATTGCCTTTCTGCTTAGATCATTTGCACTGTCTGTTCTCCTTATTTTTAAGCTCTGTGCGCCATCCCCATTCTCTGCACAGATCCTCTTTTGTTTAGTTCAGCTCCTGCACTCTGATTCTTCTTCACACATGAATCACCACAGCAAAATCCAATAGCAACTGCAAGTTCCCACCGTAACCACCCCAGATCTCTTCTCTGTATCATGTATTTATAGCGTCTATGCACCTTTTGTATGCAATGTTTTCCATTCCTCTGCATGCAGACTCTTCCTGGTTATCCTCCACCTCTTGAGTCCTCTATCTGATCATCATCATGACTCTTCAGCTTCTCTGGTGATTACACAATAGTCTTCTTCGACTTCTCTAGCAGACGTCATCAATGGTTTCTGGCAGTCTCACTGTGTTGTGCCTCAGTATCCCTCCGATCATTTCTTGATCCAACGGTTCATATCAAATCGGGATTTCATATATCACAATTTCGACACTTTCGATGACATAATGTTTATGTCCACGGGATTCGCGATTTCCCGATTCGCGAACTTCCATAAGGAAATCAGATCAACGGTTCAGATCATTTCTTGATCTGACGGCTGCAAATCCATCGTGACTTCGCATATCGCAATTTCGCAATTCATGTTGCAATCCTTACCATATCCCGATTCACAAAACTCCGATATGGTATAAGATCAATGGTCCAGATCTGAGCTGAATTTGACGGTCTAGATTCAATCGCGATTTCGCATATCGTGAAATCAGGGTTTTCGTTGCATTGTGTTCTTTGCATATTGAAATCCCGATCCCCGAAACTCTGATGAAGCCTCCTGTCAAGCTTCTCCCGATGGCACCCGACCGTTTCCATGCTTCCTCTACAAGTGGATGGTCCCAATCTCTTCTTGATTTAACGGCTGCGATCAAATCGCGAAATCGCATATTGCGATTTCGGGGTTTTCGATGTCAAGTGAATTTGACATTTCTTAGTCCCGATCGCCGATGCCTCTGCTGAAGTCACATGTGGTTTGACATGTGTTAAATACTGCCACATGTCACTTTGATTCGTTACCCACATGTGCCTGAAATGTTGAATCAGTATGACACTTGTCACTACCTGGTTGTGCCATGTGTCGCTTAGCTGACGTGGTCTGTTGACGTGGGTCGAGTCGATGGTCAGGTTCAGTCGGGATTTCTCTCATCACGATTTCGGGGTTTGTGTTGTCAATGAACTTTGACATATCCAACTCGCGATCCTCAAAACTCCGATGGCTACGCTCCTGGTCCATATGACCGTTATCCTCATGACCGTAGCCAAACCTTCGCTCATTGATCCAACGGTGGTTGGACCCTGTGCTCTGATCTGATGGCTGAGACCTATCCTCCTCTTTAGTGCGCTCTTCTGATCTATATTCAGATCTGAAGGCCCTCATTCGGTCGGGATTTCACCTTGGCTTTTCCTGATGGTTTATCTCCCTCGCAGCTTCTGCCCGATTTGACGGTTGACAGGATTGTTCGTGCTCGAATCGTTGCCGGGTGAGAAAAAATGGGAGCACTAGCATGCCCTGTTGGGCTCAGCAAGGAAGAACAGGATGAGTTGTGGAGCAAAAAAGGGTTAACAAAAAACAAAATTTAAATACAATCTAACTAACAGCTGAGAGCAAATAACAATTCAAAAATAAACAAAAAACGTCAAATATGAAACAAGGGAGTCATCAATGGTTTAAAGGCTTGATCTATTAGCGAAAACCATAGCACACGCTGAAGAAAGGGATAATGGTTCCTCTTCCCTCCAGCGGAAGGTCCTTCGGAAATCCTCAACGGAATGCCTTCCTTACAAAATGAACAGAACAGAAATGAGTGGTGAGAGAACTCTGGATTATACAGCTGATGGATTGATTGTCAAAGGCTAGGCTCTGATTCATCTGGACAGCGTAACCCTGCTTTGGATTCTCTGCTAAAAAAATGAGTCTTCACGGCTATTTATAGCATTTTCCAGGCGGTCATGTAACCAGCTTCCGGTGTAAACACAGACCTGTTTAGGGTTCACTTAAGTCATTTAATTCACCGAATTTGCAGAGCCGACCCTGATCTGAGGGTCAAATCG
>ML779935.1:614736-628105 GCA_009831015.1 Picea engelmannii | reverse complement strand
AAGTGTGAAGTCATTTAGTTTATCTTCAATAGATGAATCATTATCCTCATCATCTAAAGGATCATCATCATTGTTTGCACAAAGACTTTTCTTCTTAAAGTTATTCTCTTTAAAGAAATTTCTGTGTCTGTATTTCTCCTCATCGTCACAAGTCTGATCCTTTCCTTTGTGGGGACATTTGTTTGCAAAATGCCCTATTCTACCACAGTTAAAACATTTGAAGGGAAATTTCCCTTTATATTTGCCTGCTCCCTTCTTCAGTCTTTTCACAAATTTTTCTTCGATTTCATCGGGCTCAGAATCCTCATTCTTGTCTGCTTTAAATGATGCTTCTCTGGAGGTGGGTTTATCTTTAACTATTCTCATTTCATATGCAGTCAATGTTCCGAGAAGTTGGTCAAACTGTAAGGTTTTCAGATCATTAAGTTCTTCTATAGCAGAGACCTTCGGGTTGAACCTATCTGGGAGAGATCTCAATATTTTCTGAACTAAAGAAGGTTCCCCAATTTTTTCACCAAGTGCCTGCATTGCATGTACCATTTCTTCTACTCTCAGAAAGTATTTTCCAACAGTTTCATCTTCCTTCATCTTCAGCTGTTCAAACTGTATTCTGTAGGTTTGAATCTTTCCATCCTTTACCTTCTCATTACCCTCATAACTGTTAATGAGTTTGTCCCACCTTTCTTTGGCAGTTCCTAGGTGCATAACTTTCACAAATTCTACTTTTGCAAGCCCACTCAAGATAGCATTCATAGCCTTAGCGTTGAAGATAAATTCTAGTTTGTCATCCTTATTAGCTAGCACAATTGGCTTTACATAACCAGTCTCTACTACATCCCATACATCTGCACCTAGAGCCATTATGTAGGTTCTCATTCTAACTTTCCAGAAGGTGAAGTTTGTTCCATTGAACAGAGGGGCCTTATTGGTTGAATTTCCTTCATGGCTTGACATGTTTAAGCTCTAGTATCTACCCTTAGATAAAAGGGGTCGGCTCTGATACCAATTGTTGGACAACTTAGAGGGGGGGGTGAATCAGTTGTTTCCGTGCTTAAACAATTATGGTTCTTTTAAACTTTTTGTAGAGACTCTGAATGATAATCACAATAATGCAGGGAAATAAACAATGGCACTTTCAGCATCATTCACATATATGAAAAACACAGAGACAGATATTTCCCGAGGAAACCCATGCAGGATAAAAAACCTCTTTTATTTTATATGATAGTAATGGTTACATTCTTTATAGTATCATACACATGAGAACCAACTCATAATGAGGCTACAAACTCAACTTTGCAAGCTGCAACTTGCTGAGAGCACCAACTCTATGTTTTCTCTAGCACCAACTAGAAGGAAGCACCGACTCCCTAGTTTTTCTAGCACCAACTAGAAGGAAGCACCAACTCCCTGTGTTCAAGAACCCACTTGAACCTCTGAGGACAACAGTCCTCCCTAGCACCTCCCAACCACCCTGAAATATAAATCTTTGCTACTTAATTTATTACAGTGATATGATGTTCGTTGATGACCTACCTGACTTATCATTGTTCTGCTCCACTTCGTTGCTCTGTCTGCCTTATTGCCTTTCTTCTTAGATCATTTGCACTGTCTGTTCTCCTGCTTTTTAAGCTCTATGTGCCATCCCAATTCTCTGCACAGATCCTCTTCTATTTAGTTCATCTCCTGCACTCTGATTCTTCTTCACACATGAATCACCACAGCAAAATCCAATAGCAACTGTAAGTTCCCACCGTAACCACCCCCAATCTCTTCTCTGTACCGTGTATTTATAGTGTCTATGCACCTTTTGCATGCAATGTTTTCCATGCCCCTGCATGCAGACTCTGCCTGGTTATCCTCCACCTCTTGAGTGCTCTATCTGATCATCATCATGACTCTTCAGCTTCTCTGGTGATTACACAACGGTCTTCTTCGACTTCTCTAGCATACGTCATCAATGGTTTCTGGCAGTCTCACTGTGTCGTGCCTCAGTATCCCTCTGATCATTTCTTCATCCAACGGTTCAGATCAAATCAGGATTTCATATATCGCGATTTCGACACTTTCGATGATATAATGTTTATGTCCACGGGATTCATGATTTTCCGATTCACGAACTTCCATAAGGAAATCAGATCAACGATTCAGATCATTTCTTGATATGACGGCTGCAAATCCATCGTGACTTCGCATATCGTGATTTCGCAATTCATGTTGCAATCCTTACCATATCCCGATTCACAAAACTCCGATATGGTATAAGATCAACGGTCCAGATCTGAGCTGAATCTGACGGTCTAGATTCAATCACGATTTTGCATATCATGAAATCGGGGTTTTCGTTGCATTGTGTTCTTTGCATATTGAAATCCCGATCCCCGAAACTCCGATGAAGCCTCCTGTCGAGCTTCTCCCGATGGCACCTGATCGATACCACGCTTCCTCTTCAAGTGGACGGTCCCAATCTCTGCTTGATTTAACGGCTGCGATCAAATCGCGAAATCGCATATCACGATTTCGGGGTTTTTGATGTCAAGTGAATTTGACATTTCTTAGTCCCGATCACCGATGTCTCTGCTGACGTCACACGTGGTTTGACATGTGTTAAATAATGCCATGTGTCACTTTGATTCGTTACCCACATGTGCCTGAAATGTTGAATCAGTTTGACACTTGTCACTACCTGGTTGTGCCATGTGTCGCTTAGCTGACATGGTTTGTTGACGTGGGTCGAGTCGATGGTCAGGTTCAGTCAGGATTTCACTCATCGCGATTTCGGGGTTTGTGTTGTCAATGAAATTTGACATATCCAACTCACGATCCTCGAAACTCTGATGGCTACGCTCCTGGTCCATATGATCGTTATCCTCATGACCGTAGCCAAACCTTCGCTCATTGATCCAACGGTGGTCGGACCCTGTGCTCCGATCTGATGGCTGAGACCTGTCCTCCTCTTTAGTGCGCTCTTCTGATCTATATTCAGATCTGACGGCCCTCATTCGGTCGGGATTTCACCTTGGATTTTCCCGATGGTTTATCTCCCTCACAGCTTCTGGCTGATTTGACGGCTGACGGGATTTCTGAATGAGATCCAACGACTGTGGATCTATGTCCTCCTTCTCCTTTGCGAACTCCTGTATCTTGAGCCTTGCTGCATGCATTTTCCTCAATGTTGTTTCTCCTGAGCTGCTGTGTGCATTTTCCTCAACGTTGTTTCTCCTGAGCTATTCCTCTGGAGCTTTGCTGCGCCCGTTTTCTTATCCTGCCATCTCCTCTGTTGTACTTGCCATCAATGACAAGCATACTCCTTGTTGAACATTTACCAACAATATGATTATGTTAGATGGAGGCTGTAATGATGAGGGCTATAAGGATAGAATACTGGGGGAAGAAGATGCTCTGAGTGAACTCATAGAGCAGGCAAAATCTCTCACTGCCCAACATGCAAGGTTGCAATCTAAAGGAAACGAAGAGGGTTTTTCGGTCCTTGAGGCACATGTTATTAGCAGCTCTTTTGAGGAGGTTATTGAATATTTCATAGCTGCGTTAGTTTCTACCCCTAATGAGTCTGTTGTCTCAGATTTAAAGGAAGAAGCCATTGTGGAAGAGGAATCTTCTCTTTTCCTTCACGATATTTCCCATGACGTATTTACATTTGGGATTGAATCGAAGGATCAGGAGATCGTTCCTTTTCTACAAGATCGGGGAGTTTTGTGCTCACCCATCTTTGATGATCATTCTGGTAAGAAGTAGACTGTAGAGCCTTATCCTCTATCCACTAAAGAAAAGTATCATGAGGAAATCAACCATCCCAGTCATTCAGAAGAGAAGCTAAGCACACATTTCTTTTTCTATCCAGATCCAGTCAGCGAGCAGCCACCGCCAGAGATCAGTGAGCCTACGATAGTTGTCCACTCACCTGTGCTTGTCAAAGATATTCAGCCACATGGGAACAACTATGTAGTAGAGGAGGCTTCCTGTCGCCAACTTTCCGAAATTCGCCACTCATTCTATGACCCTGTCAGCGAATACATGGAGTGGCATGTCCTTTATGCCTTGGAGCCACCCTATTTCATATCAACTTCAGCCTATGAGGAGAAGTTGAAGAGTGTAGCCGTTCTTCTATCACGGTTACACCATCTGCTGGTGATCATCAACAGAAGGAAGGAGCTTCTATCCAGGAAGCTACTTGAATGGATATGGTGGAATTCTTCTTTCACCTAGTCCCATGTAAAATATTTTATTAGCATTAGGACTGTATCTAAATAAGATCCTTTGAGCATGTAGCTTTGTTTTCTTTGCTTTACTTTTCGGCCTATATTTTCAGAAGCAAGATGTTTTGAGCTTGAATCCATAGCCCAATAGCAAGGCACTGGGACTGTAAAATGAGTCCTTAGAGCATCACAGGGACGACTCTATCCCCCATGGAGCCTAATGCTAGAAACATTTCTTGTATAGGGGTGTTTTCCTCTCTGATTTTAGGCCTCTGGTGTAAACGCATAGAAGTGGGGTTTTGAAAACTGGTCAGATGAGTTTTACTCAAAGGCTGCAGCCATAAGCGACGAGCGCAACTCACAGAAGAAGTCCATTTCGGGCTTAAATCAAGCAAGCAAGAAGTCTTATTTCAATGGAAAGGATCAAGTGACGAAGCAGATCAATGGTCATCGGGATTTCGGGGCTACCAAGTTACCCGATATATAGCGTAAGAGAAAGCGCCTATATTTCAAGACTAAATCTGGGTCGTCCGATCCAGTGATGCATGGCGTAAGATCTAGTCACGTCGACATATTGACATTCAGGAGTTCGAGGGGTAAAAGTCCCTCATCATCTCACATCTCAAAACCTCGAACCCCGAAATGCCGAAAAGCACCTTTGAAGCTAAGCCTATTGTCCTAGCACCCGGTCACGTCAAGCGAGCCAAGTGATAGAGGCATCCCTCTTCTAACATCAAATACCATCTTGACCATCCATCTGAAGGACACATGACGCAATAGTTGAGCCACGAGTGGGGCCCTTCAGGATTTTCATCATGAAAGTGTCGAGGTCATCTCAGTCATTCATCCATCATCGAGGCTCAGGCACATTTAATTTAAAGAGGGCGCAGATCTGGACGGTCGTGATCCAGGCACTCAAATTCACAGGCAAGGTCCAATTCCGCACCCCCTCTGTCTTTCTGGATTTAACGAGGGGGGGGGGGTCTGGAATCGGAGATAATGTATGCATGCATATGGACGGTCCAAGTCTCGGCGCTTAGCTCTACGGTCTGTATTGAATTCTGGACCCCCCCATCAGTTTTTCCTTTATTGGAAGGGGGGGGGGTCCAGAATGGAATTTCACTCTAGTGGCCCCCCCTTCCTGTCGTGTCACTATCTAAGTCGTCTTCCCCATTGCCACCTAATCTCCACCTACCACCACCCTCTTCCCCCATCATCTATCCAACTTCCCTCTTTCCATCCACATGGCCCCTCCTCAGCTCATCGCCCTCTCGTCTCCTACCATGTGTCCCTCTCACTCCCAGTCACCTCCACGGTGTTGATGCCATCTCTCCCATCATACCCTTTTTCAAATCCACCATAGGGGTCCCTCGCAGCAGTCCAACGAAGCAGCATCCAAAGAGAGACCGATCAACTGATCCAGGTGGCACCATTAGGCGACCTCCACGTCCCAGAAGGTAGATTTGACCGAGGTTGTCCCCAGTCCCAAGAAAGCAGTTATTGTGGTTGCTGGTGGTGGTTGAGCATCATCTCCACCATAAAAATAAAGTCGAGCAAAGGACTAAATCTGGTTGATTCATCTGCAGCAAGACAGTCTGAAATATGATAGCATCTGTCTTGGGTGCATGATCGGCCAGAGTCTGCCTGCACAGACTGTCAGAAGACATGAAGACGTAATGTTTTTAATGCAGTGTCTTGTTTTTTTTGCTTATGTTGTTGTGTTGAGTATATGTAGGTGTTTTCACCATTTTTGTAAGCATCGATGGTAGAGAGAAGCTCCCGACTGTAAAGTTTTAGTAGATGTCTCTAGTTCTCTGGTTATGCATCTGTATGTATGATTTCTTGTTTAATGACAGACATTTTTCTTATCCCATCTAGTTTTCATATCATACTGAGGGAGTTCATGATTTACTGATTCACATGAATTATTGCAATTATGTTATGATAAAAGATTTATTGTTGCATTGTTGTATTCTCCGGTTTTCTGTGTTTGAATGTAAGAAGATATTGCGTTTAGATGTTTTCTCCTACAGTCTATTAGAAACCTGATGTTTGCGACAGCCCTTTTCAGTTCTCTTATACAAGTATTCCCCCTACTCACCCTTACTACAACTCACTGTCTGAAGTTTAGCTAAGACCTCACTTTCCCATGCATGCCTGGCATAGTTTCGGAGTTAGAACAACATTGTTTTGAGTTAACTTCCATTTGATCACCCATTTTATAAACAAATCATGACATAAATTGATGGGCGTTAGGATCGGCTCCTGCTGCAATCCAAGAGTGACTTCCGACGCTAACAACTTCCATCTAAAACTATGACTTTTTAAAACCGTGGATTCACCACTGGATTATTTAACCATGTAGTCGTCAGATGAATGATATGCAGTCTGAATGTGTCTAGTCTTTTTTCACCATCAAAGATCAAATCTGATCGTTGTCATTCTCTGTTATAACCCTAAATTGCACCACACATGCTTACCTGGCATCAGGCCAACTCATATCCCTTCCTTGCCAAAGCCATGCTGAATAAACTCTTGAAAATCCTCTTAAATCAAGTGACACACGCCCTAACCCACTACTACATGCGTTGGAACGCTGGCAGGCCTCTTACAACACGAGTTTGAACTTTGGCAGGCCTACTACAGCCCGCATTTACCTAACAAAGCACAAAAAAATGAAAGTTTCCGACGAGACAAAAAGATATGGGTCAGTTAACTGAAACTCCCAGCCATGCATGGACGAGAGTTTGTCCAAAACCCTAGCTCCTTCTAGCCTATAAAAGAAGGGGTAGGGGTACTATTTGGAGGAGGAAAATTATAAAAAAGAAACTCTGCCCAATTGCCGAATCTGTTTGTCCCAACCCTATAGCCTTTCCTCAAGCCTAAGGAGAATTCAAGTAAAGCAGTTGGAGGACAAAGAATAGGAGGAGCCCAGGATCAGGATCGAGGAACGGTGGCCAGTCTCTATCATTATTGTAAGTTAATTCATCTTGAGATTAATAAAGAATACTTTTCCCGTCCCAAATGCACGAGTTATATATGTTTTATTTGATTTATGCTTAATCTCTAACCCTCAAGTAGAAAAATAGCATGCATGCATAGTGTTTTGTCTTGGTTGTAGGATTATCTTTGGAAGGAGCAGTGTAAGCAAGCGGACAAAGCACAATGGAGGATCTACACCAAACATCAGTAAAAAGGTTAGTAGGTCTTTTCCATGCTTGTGTGTGAAAAAGGGGTTTGAGTTTTGGGGTGATAGGTTAAAAGTGATTTCTTTAGGGTCATGATCTGCATGCAAGTTTAGCCCTAGCTTGTTAGTCTGTAGGGTATTATTTCCCAACAACATTCTCCCAGGGAAATATATTTCGTTACTCCGTTCCCCAACAATGATGCCAGAAGATGTTGGTCCTAAGGTATGCACCTGACTGCTAAAGGGAAAAGCTAAGCCACCTATCAGTTTAGAATGATTGCTTATTTTAACTTTTTGTCAGCTGGTCATAGGGTTATTCTATCAATACAAAGGCAGGGTTGGTTTGGAAGAACAATATGGACGAGGGCCTTCCGCGACATCACTGATGCATGTGTTGGAGGAACTGAGTGGCTAAAAATAGGGCTCAGAGTGATAGAGAAGAGCTCTGTGTTGAACGATGGCATTTCTGTGAGCTGTTGGAGGCCATTGGAGATAACCGGATGCATGAGGCATTTCGACATAGATCTATGACTGATACTTAAGTCTCTGTCTATGCCTGATATTTCAGAAGCCAAGTGAACTCTTTATTGACCCCGCCAGATGCCATTTGTACCTATGAAATAGATTCTCTAGAATGGTCATTGGCCCATCATGAATGAGGGGAGACCTGGAGGTGAGCATCCAATTAGGAGACTGGATGAATGAACGTGAGGGTAGATGACGTGTGAAGACAGATGTCGAAGTGAGAGGAGGTGTGAATATGGTGGAGGTATTGAGAGTATGGATTTGGTGATGTGTAGTGAAGGATACAGGTGATGCATAGGGAGAGGAGGAGTAGATATTTTAGGAAGTGAGTGGAGAACTGGTGGCGAAAGGCGAGAGGGGGCGGTATTGAAAAACAACCCAAGAGGAACTCGGAGAGGGGGGTAGGTAGTAAGTAAATTATAGAGGGTGGGGTCTGAGTTCTTGAGGAGCCACCATGTTAGTTAAGTCCCTCACTGGGAAAACCATTTTCTCAGACCCCCCCCACCCTTAAGGGCAGAATGGTCGAGGGGGTTCGAGCTGCGACAAGGACTGTTGATCTAGAGAGGTGGGCCACTGCCGATGGAGATCAATGTGGGGGTTAATGGAGGACAAGTGTCGAGTAGTGAGAGGATAAAGTGTAGTGAGTGGGATGATTGGAAGTGACATGGAGGTGATGCAGGAATATTTACTTTCTACAAGGATCGATGGTTCTCATTGACCTGAGATCAATGGTCCAGATTCACTTCTAACTTTTGGGCTTTGGGTGTTTCAAATGTGAGACATGAAAATATCCCAAAATAAAATATCCAAAGTGAATGATCTGTCGCCACGTATCATGATGGATGAATGGTCCAGATTCTCTTTAGAAGTCTGGGTTTCGGGAGTTTCAAATGTGAAGAGTGAAAAATCTCCCAGAGGAAAATCATCAAAGTGAAAGATCTACTGCCATGTTTCCCCTCTAATGGATGGTCTAGATTTACTTCGGACTTTGGGTTTTTGGCTCTTCAATACTTTCTAATGTGAAACATGAAAATATCCTAGAGAAAAATCCCCGAAGTGAATGATTTGTCGCCACGTGTCCTGATGAATGAGCGGTCCAGATTCTCTTCGGAATTCTGAGCTTCAAGAGTTTCAAATGTGAAGCATGAAAAACCTCCCAGAGTAAAATCCCCAAAGTGAATTATTTGTATCCACATGTCATGATGAATGAATGGTCCAAATTCTCTT
The DNA here is from genome assembly GCA_009831015.1 of Picea engelmannii. Classification (NCBI taxonomy): domain Eukaryota; kingdom Viridiplantae; phylum Streptophyta; class Pinopsida; order Pinales; family Pinaceae; genus Picea; species Picea engelmannii. The sequence continues at coordinate 618,949 of ML779935.1, read as the reverse complement.
CGAAAATACGGACTTTAGGAGTTTCAAATGTTAGACTCAGAAATCTCTCGAAGGAAAATCGTCAAAGTGACGTGGTGGCCTAATGTCGTATGACTTCATGGCTACTGATATGTCCTATAAATAAAGGTGACATGTTTCACGTGGAAATGGGAAAATGACACAACCAAATGACCTGGGATGAATGCCATGTTTCATGACTCATGAGTGTGCCACATGTGTCAACTGTTGGTTGTTATGTTCTTCGGGACTTCATCTCTCCAGGTCTCAAAGGAAAATCCCCAAAGTGGATGATCTGTTTCCGCGAGTCGTGATAGACGAACGGTCCAAATTCACTTCGAAAATCTGGGCTTCGGGAGTTCGGGAGTTTATGAGTTTTATTCTCAAAAAACTCCTGAAGGAAAATCATCGAAGCGATGTGTTAGGCTCTCAAGACTTCGACTCTTTGGCTCTTCAGAGGCTTCGACTCTTTGGAAAATCAATACTTTGAACTTGATATTATAAGCCATGTGATTCTAGAAATCGAATGCACAAGAGTCATTGATCTATTTGACCTGATGGATTTCCGCCGTCGAAAATTAACCTCTCTGTTCCCACAGTCTAAGACCAAAATTGTTTCTCTGGATTGTTGCATCATGTGCATGACAATTTCCCGTGCATAAGAAAATGCTTGGTCGACCTGTTGTGAGCTCAATCCATGGAAAACATGTTGACAAGTAATTTGAACCAAATACAACGTATATTTCATCCTTCAAGAAAGACTGAAAATGAAATGCACAAAGACTCAAATAGGAAAGAAGCAAGCAAGAACAATGTCACTCAATGATGGGAAAATGACTTAATCAAACAGAAAGAGGAAAAAATTATGAATTCATACAGAAAAAGAGAGGAGAGTCAGGCGATGCAGACCTAGGTTACAACATTGGCTCCAAATGGGGATAACTCATACCTGTGAACTGCTAAGAACTATAGATTGATGCCTTGAGATTAGATAACTTCTCTTACCTTTCATTACTTACCCTCATTTCTGTTTTTCTTCCCTGCGTAGTTGTTATTGTCCTTCAGCCATGCATTTTATTGAATTAAAAGATAAAACTGCACCCCAGTGCCTTATTGGGATATGGAGTCTTTACTGAAACGTGAAAATGCAACTAAACCCCAGTTCCTGCATTAGGCTATGGAGTCTTTACTGAAACTTGAAAATGCAACTAAACCCCAGTGCCTTTTTTGGGATATGGAGTCTCTTATTCAAAAAAGATACTGAAAACCAACATACTGAAAAACAATCTGCAAACTAAAAATTAAATGCTCGAACTATGATCTTATTCTCCTAGTACCTATTCTATTCAGTTGAAAACCAACACAATCATGTGTAATTCCACTTCCAATGAAACCAAGAAAACATTTGACTAAGAATCGTAACTATGTGCAGGTCACTGTTTATAATAATCCAAAGAGGATATATCAAACGTGACAAAAAGTTGGTAGGACGTTGGTACTTACAGTTGCAAATGATGATCATGGTAAAACTTTCAACATTTGGGATTTTGGAAAAATAAGAATCCATCCATCTCGCTATTGAATCTTGAAACTCATGAAAATCCTTCAACTGGTTGAGAGGACAAATTTGTTGTTGTGTGATATCTTCATTATAAATAAGACTAAGTTGCTCTTGTCCTTGTTGAAGGATCTCATGAAATTCATGTGATTCACAACCATAAAGGGAAAAAAAACACCCTTGGTACTGCTACTCCTTTTGTTTGAAATCAATGGGTATGTCTCATGCATTGTTGGCTTTTCATTATTCTAGCTCCATAATGTCATATTCAGACTTATACATTTCCTGTTGCTCAACAATTTTAGAAGGAAGGGGAAACAAATGCCCATGAACTTCAACATCACTTTCTTCATAGTTAATAAAATCTTTATGAGAGCATAGAACAATAGATGTATCATAACAATGACTATCTGAGTCACCTAGAATAATGCAAGATGTATCCAAAGCCTTGTTATCATCAATTTCATCATTAATGTAATTCCCAACATCATTCTTTTGAATAAACGGACCAAAAGAAGACTCATATGTAACTAAATCTTCCTCCACTTCCTCAACGGAAAAGTCCCTTTACTTTCACTACTAGAAGAACTAATAACTGACTGTTGAATATGAGATTCAAATTTTTCACAACACTTTTCAAAAAGTAAATCAGCTAGAAAAAACCTTTTACAATGCTTACTGAATGCAACATGGAACTGTTCCAGGGAACAGATGCTAGTAGGGGACAAGGATCGATACCACTCATGAGCATATCCATCTAATGCGTAAATGAACATATTCATTAGTACATCCTCATGATGTATTCCCCACTGATGCATGAGTCCATGAAACTCAAGAAAATTCTCAACAGGGTTTTCATCTCTATGTTCTCTAAATCTGGGCAAAAAATCACCCCACTCATCTATAGTAGGAACAAAATTTGGAAGCCCAGGAACAACAGAGAAATTTAAAGGAGAAAACCTTCGAGCCAAGATGGCTTCCATTTGAAACTATGACTTTTTAAAACTGTGGAGTCTCCACTGGATTCTTTAACCATGGAGTCGCCAGGTGAATGATATGCAGTCTGAATGTGTCTGGTCTTTGTTCACCATCAAAGATCATATCTGATTGTTGTCATTCTCCCAAGGAAATATATTTCATTACTTCATTCCCCAACAATGACGCCATATGATGTTGGTCCTAAGGTCTACACCTGACTGCTAAAGGGAAAAGCTAGGCCACCTATCCGTTTATAATGATTTATTCTTTTAAATTTTTGTTGGTTGGTCAGAAGGTTATTCTATTAAGACAAAGGCAGGGTTAGGTTGGGAGAAAAATATGGATGAGGGCCTTCCTTGGCTGATGGCACACTAATGACAGACCAGTGAAATAATAGAAAACAGAGGGAAACAACAAACTACTCAATCAATAATCTATTGCAAGAAGTTCAATACTTAAAATATCATTTCAACACATAAAACATGTATCAAAACACAATAACTCCCACAGGTTGCAGAAAACAAATCTTCACCAAAGCATTTGTTGTTTGACAGGTTGCATATTAGTAAATATAAATTGTCCAATCACTAAAAGGAAATGAAATGTACATTGTAGAAATAAAAAATTGTATTCAAGATAAGAATGAAAAAACATGAATATTTGAAAGAAACACTATAATCAGGAGTATGTTCACCAGGTAGAGAGATTTAATTGATGCATAAAATAGGTCCAGCCAACCTGTTGTATTGCTATTCTTTCCTAAAAAAATCTCCCCTTTGCAATATCCAAAAACTAACTATTTAAAAGAGTTGCAGAGGCTCTTGTCTATAGGGGATTGAGTCCTAAATTTAGGGAACTGTTCATAAATCAAATAATTAACATTACTAGGAGACTGGACTTAATCATCAAGAGTGGTTCTTATCACACACATAAGACCACTCTTTCATCTAATCTAGGAAAATGATGGACTTAAACAAATAACACTACTATTATCTCTGAGACAGAACTGATGCATGTGCTAGAGGAGTTGAGTGGCTGGAAATAGGCCTTGAAGTGACAAAGCAGAGCTTTGTGTTGAACGACGACATGCTTGTGAGCTGTTGGAGGCCACTGTATATAACCAACTGCATGATAAGAGTTTGTTGAAGTGTTTATGAGATTAATCTGCGTAGACCTGTGACTGAGACTTAACTCTCTGTCTATGCTTGAGATTTCGAAATACAAGCACACTCTATATTGACCCCATCAGATTCCATTTGTACTTATGAAATAGCTTCGCTGGAATGGTCATCGACCCATCGGGCACAAGGGGAGACGTGGAGGCGAGCATCCAATCGGGAGACGGGATGAATGGACATGAGGGTAGATGACGTGTGAGGATATATTTCAAACTGAGAGGAGGTGTGAATATGGTGGAGGTATCAAGAGTATGGGGTTGGCGACATGTAGTGAAGTGTATAGGTGGTGCATAGGGAGAGGAGGAGTATAGAGGTTAGGAATTAAGTGGAGAATAGGTGGCAAAAGGTGAGAGGGGGTGGTATTGAAAAACAACCCAGGAGGAACTCAGAGGGGGGATAGGCGGTAAGGAGATTAGAGAGGGGGGGTCCGATTTATTTAGGAGCCACCACATTAGGTAGGGCCCACAATGGGAAAACCATTTTCTAGGACCCCCCCCCCCCC
>ML779935.1:519808-586588 GCA_009831015.1 Picea engelmannii | reverse complement strand
TGTATTGCATTAACTGAAAGAGAAATATACAACCTGAGCCTTGATGTCGTAGATCTCCTTTCGATGGCTTCTAGCTTTGACACACACACTTGCTCAAGCATGAAGAAGTTGAAACACATATGATGACCTTGCTGTTGTCTTTGTTCCTGTAGCTTCAATCCTTCACACAGTCTTGCACAAGTTCTCCAATCAATCTCTTGCTTATTCTTCTTATTTCTTACTTCTTACTCTTAACCATTTCCATGAGTAATCTTCTCAATATATAAGAGAAGATTGATTAGTTACTTGGATAGGGAATAATCCCAAGATATCTGGAAAGCCAGTATTTTGCCAACCATTCGAACTCCAACTCATCCTTCTAGAATATTCCTTCTAGAAGGATCGAGAACTTATTCATTTTCCTTCTTTAGAAACAAGTTCTCACCCTGACCTTGGACACAGTGCGAGAAGTTCGCAATCCAACTGAAAGCAGCCTGCAGAAATGAAGATTCTCGCAGGAGAGTATATATGCAGCCTGCGAACGTTTTCCAAAATATGATTTTGAGAAAATGATAAGTGAACCTTCTTTTGGAAATTGTTCTTAATGAAGAGTTTGATCTTCCATTATCATGACATGATCATAATATCATCTCGATAACCAAAAATGTGGATAACACCCCCCCCACGCACAATCCTTCAGCTTCAAAGTCTACAAGGCAAGGCGAGCTTTTTACGACACTTCATCGCCAACTATATCGATATTACCAAGGTCTTTATGCGCTTACTGAAGAAATACGTTCCTTTTTATTGAGATGATGCCACTCAACACTCTTTGAACACATTAAAACACGCCCTCACAACTGCACCTATGCTACGACCACCTAACTATAACAAAGATTTCTTATTATATCTGGCTGCCACAGAGTCAACCATTGGCATGGTTTTAGTTCAGGAAGATGATTTGTTCTCAGAATACGTGATCTATTACCTGATCCGAGGCCTCGTAGGACCGAAAATCAATTATTCTCATATCGAAAAACTTGCATTGGCCGCAATTCATGTCGTTCAACGGTTCCGTCATTGTGTTTTGTTTCGCAAGACCACCGCCATTGTTGTTGTGAATCCATTCCATTACATGTTGACACGACGGGTTATAGTTGGAAAGATCAGTAGATGGATAGTCATCCTCTAGGAATTTGACTTAGACTTCATTTCAACGAAGTCCAAAAAGTATTTGGTCTTCACAGAGCTTATTTCGGAACTTCCGGTTGAGTCACGTGACATTGTGCCTAAAGAATCACCTATCCGGGGAGATATGTTTTTGATGACATCTTCAGATCCCTGGTACAGAGATATACTTATCTATCTCCAGACTTTGAAGTGCCCCACTTCTTCTTCTCTTGATGAGCGTCGACATATACGCCATCAGGCTAAGAATTATCTCATACTCAATGATACGTTGTATCGGAGAGGTGTAGACTTCATCTTACGTCGATGTCTCACACATGAGGAGGCAATCATCGTGCTCAACGATTTCCATACCGGAGCTTGTGGCGGTCATTTTTCTGGATTGGAAATAGACCAAAATATTCTACGAGCAGGTTACTTCTGGCCAATACTTATCAAAGATTGTATAGAATCGGTCAATAAGTGCCATTTGTGCCAAGTCTTCTCTCGGAAGATGAGGGCACATCCTGCTCCTATGTTTCATGTCATCACAGTTGGTCCCTTCACCAAGTGGGGGATTGATTACACTAATTGCAACCCTCTGTCAGTGAGGGGGCACCGCTATATCATCGTAGTTGTAGACTACTTCAATAAGTGGGTCGAAGCTATGCCAACGTTTAAAGATGATGGAGAGACTGCAACTCTCTTTTTATTCAATCAGATCATAGCAAGGTTCAACGTCCTGAGAGAGATTGTTACTGACCATGGCAGTCACTTTCATAACCAAATGATGACCGAATTGACATCAAATCTTGGGTTACGACAAGAGCATTCATCACCCTACTAGCCCCAAGCCAATGGGAAGGTGGAAGATGTAAACAAAACTCTTAAGACTATTCTAAACGAACTATCAAATCAGCCAAGTCAAATTGGCATTTGATGCTATACTCGACATTATGGGCTTACCGAACATCTGTTAAGAATGCAACCGGTTTATCACCTTTTCAACTTGTGTACGGGCTGGAGGCAGTCTTTCCCATCGAATGTCAGATCCCATCTCTAAAATTGGTAGTACAATTATTGCTAGACACTTCTCCACTTGAATAATGGTTAGTACACCTTGAGCAGCTCAATGAGTAGCGTTGTGATGTAGCTCTGGCCAATGAGTCTCACAAACATAAGGTCAAGTGTCAGTATGATAGGTCCATTTGTCCTTGGATTTTCTCTGAAGGTGACCTTGTCCTAGTCTATGACCAAGATAAGGACCCCCTGGGGGCAGGAAAATTCAAACCCATGTGGTTCAGACCCTTCATCATAAAAGAGGTATTAAAAAAGGGTGCTTATCGTTTGGTTGATTTTGAAGGGAATGCTTTGGCGGAGCCTAGAAATGGGCTCTACCTCAAGAAGTATTACTCATAGGCAGGGCACTGTGGGTAACGTTTTGTAACATATGTATAGTCTTTGTACTATTACTTTTTAGTTTCTTTTAAGTGCTATGGACGTGTCATTGATATTATCTTTTGTCAATATGGCAAATGTCAAGTGATTCCAAGGTGTTCGTTGGGTATGCAGACGGTGCTAGTCGGCACACTCGGAGGCTTGCCTCCGTAGCTTGGGTAATCTTTACACCTCAGGGCTAGTTGTTATCTTCTGGAGGTATATGCTTCGGTGACACCACAAATAATGTCGCCGAGTGTAGTGCAGTTATTGAGTTGCTTCGTTACACCTTGTCATTGGGTATCTCTCATCTCCGAGTCTATATCGACGCTCAACTGGTTGTGTCTCAGCTAAACAAAGTATACTAGGTTCATGATCCAACTTTACATCGACGATTCCTTAGGGTACGTCTCTTAGAACGGAAATTTGATTATATTACATGTTTTCATGTTCCTAGGAGATTAAACCAAATTACAGATACTCTAGCTAATCAAATTTTAGATTGGCATCTTGCACACATATGAAAGAAAATTGACATAAGCATGTAAATACATTTTTGCACACATGATCCATAAGACAAAAAAGATCAAAAAACCATATATAACACCATAAAATAACCAGAGTACATAGATGGATGCAAGTGCCTAAAAAATGGGACTAATAATGAGTCACAGGGCTTATGCCCTCAAAAAATATATATAAGTAGTGCTCATGGCACATAAAAAGTATAAATAGGTTCAGGGCCTATGGGCCCTGTTATAAAAGTCCACAGCATGGGATAAACACCTAAACAATCGGACCCACGTCTGAGGTGCCCCCACTACATGAGGTTGCATGGATGGAGACAGGTCCTCTATCTCTACCATCGGGACTGTGTGAGTGAGTGCAGTGAAGTTCCACTCAACTCGTCTAAGGACCCTCTCAGCCTCCTCGGCTGGGAGGTTCTCTGCTACTATTGGTCCCCCAGTGGCGGTAGCTGCAGCTTCTGGCCGAGGACGACGCATGTTTCGTTCATACTCGGTAGGTCGCACGGGTCCCACATCTGCATGCAACAAACGTATACCATTCAAATACTCTGGCATACAAAAAAATGATATATATAACAAAAATGACATAAAAATTACATATAAAAACAAAAAAACTACAAAGGTGGAGACTTACCCATCTCCCCCCGCTCCTCACCAGGAGGCACAGGTATCTCAGGATCTCTAGAAAAGTCTATCCCTGCATATGGGTAATCCTCGATCACAGGGATCTGCCGTGACATCCACGCAAAAAATTCGTCATCGAAGGACTCATTGGTCCTTCCACCACCCTGTCGCAGCAGTAATACTTCCCATCTACATATAGTGGGAAAAGAGGCCTAATGTTCTCGTACCACTTCCTGAGGACTAAAGCTCAGAACTCTCTCAAAGAAGAATGATCACAAAATCATCTTGAACCCGAAGTTCCTCTGTGTTCGTTGTTGGCAATCTGTCAATTGCCTCTTCATACACTCAAGTAGTGTGGTACTCCAGTCAAAAATATGTGCATTCAAGCACTGGATAACACAACTCATCTGTGGGCGAGAGGCCTGATGCAAGGCTACTAAACTGGTAATCTGCCCAGTCATTAATAATATCACCTGCAGCGATAGGTTAGTGATCTTACTGATGGGCACCTTGGAGCTCAAACGGTTAGTCCCAGCCTCACAGTGCAGGGCTATCAAGTCTACTATATTAAGCGGCTCCACTGGAAACGTCCTGAAATTGACTGGTTCCCCTCTACTTGAGAGGCCATTTAAAAAATAGATATCCTCGGTGGTAGGCACCAGTGATTTCCCCTCTAGCATAAAGGCCTCTGCATCAGGGTGCCAATAGTCAATCAAGGCATTCAGTAGCCTCGGTTGCACTCACATATAAGGACACAAGTAGAACTTTAGCAAACCACATTGCCTCAATGCAGCCATGGCATTCAGATCTCCCACAACCAACTCACTAATTGCCTCATGCTCCCTTTCCCTCCAGTGGACATACATCCTGACAACACAACAAAGTTCAGGAGGTTTAGTAAGGGCTATTTGGTTCTTTTTTCTATAAAAAGGAGGGTCCACGCACACTGTCTAAGTGACAATCACCTGTACACGTGGGCAGGCTTTCCTCTACTTGAGTGTACATGCGGCCTGTCCAGAGACAACCCGCATGGACCTAGGGCCGACCTTTTAAAGGTCGATGCCCACCCAAAAAATGAAATCAAATGAAAAATTGAAGAATTGAATAGCTAGATAGGGGAGTTTGTACTTACTTGGTCCAAGCAGAAGTTCAATTTGTCCACTGTAGCTCCCAGAATCACCGTTTTTAGCAAAGGGGGTCTTTTGGCTCCAGAGTCAATTTCCAAATCAGCAATGGTGATAATGAGATGCCAGCTTCTATTTATAGACTTTTTGGCCTCTTTTTGTCACTTTTTTAGCCTCCCTTCTTAGTTTATTTATACCAAAAACCATTTAGAGTGATTCAAGAGTTATATGGGAGGGATTTGATCGGGTATTGGGACACATTTTTTTGAGTTTTGAGAAAATTTTGACGGTCCATGAACTTTTTTCCAAGAATCAACTTGAGCATATAGGTTAGGTTACTACCCCGACTTTTGTGTCTCGTTGTCTTTTTCCTTTTCCATAGGATCGATGCCATCAGGTTGTGACACAAAACCATCATATCTTCTTTAGAAGTGTCACAACTTGGCAGTAGAGCTTACTAGAACATGGATGCCCTAGGTAGGTCCTGGTTGCATTATGGTGTCCATGTCGTCTCTAAAACACTGTAGGCTTGGGAGTCCTTATAGTCTTTCCTGAATATGAGTTTGAGCCTCATTTGCATGATTCTTCTTCGCTCTTGATATCACCCTCAGGACTCCCAAAAACTAAAGGGTCTCCTTTTAATCCCTTTTCAGACCCTCTAAACATGAAAATATTGTCGAGCGATCTTGTGGCCTTTCACGCTCGTTAAATTGAAATTTGAAGCCACGTCTGTCCGGCGGTATTTTACCCCTTTTTATGTCTGGACGGTCAATTGTATGAACAAAGGTATACTCTATGGCACTTCTTTTCTTTAGAAGAGTATTCTCAAGTATACTTTTATCCCTTTTTTGGACCCGAGGGACTAAACTTACGAAAAAGAAGCCCCCACGGAGTCCATAGTTAAGCTCTTTTTAGACTCCCTAAGACCTTATTCTTTCACACTCGTTAAATTGGTCCAGAAGAATATTCCCGACGGAGTCCATAGTTAAGATTTTTTCAGACTCCTTAAAAGTGAAAAAATGGCCGAGTGATCTTATCCTTGTCACACTCGTTAAAATGGTTTTGAATCAACATCTAATTGGTGCTAGTTTACCCTTTTTCGAACCGACTAGACTATCTTCGAAAATGGTACCCCAATGGAGTCTCCTTTTATGTTTTTTCAGACTCTCTAAATATGAAAAACCATTGAGCTTACCTTCTATGGGCTCGTTAAACTTACATTGAAGGACGTTACCATTGTGTGTTTTATTAACCGCATTTGCATACCTTATACACTAGCCTTGTGACAATTTTCTTCTGCGTCTTAACACCTTTGGCCACCAAAGGATTTTTCCTGGGTATCATTTTACTAGAACATTAGTCTTGTCCTTGTGCCTTGAGATTGTATGTTTGCAATACTCATTCCTCCATTGTAACGTAATATTCCTTTCTTCTTTTTTCCACAATTATTGAAAAGAACAAAAAAATCAAATATACCCCAAAAGGAGGAAGGGAAAAGTATTTTCTTTATTGGCAGCATAATGAGACACCCTTGGAGCATAATGAGACCTTAGGAATCTTTTCTCGCTATATAGAGTTGTGTCCTCCACCGTTTGGTTATTCTTCCAAACATATGTAGAGTTTGCATTGCCTCCTGCTTCATAGACTTATGATTAACATACATGCTACCTGAGTCTCATCATTTGTCGTGCTATTGTCCAATGGAGGTTTGTCACTAAGCTTGAGTTGGACCCTTTTCAATATGTCTCTTGTCCGCATACCCAGCCATCCTGAACATCCAATCAAGTCCTTGTTCGAAATCACTGAAGCGTTTAGTCTGATCATCAAGATTATCAAGTCCATGACCGATGAGCCATTGAATACCTCTGGGTAGTGCAGTCGTACACTCATGTTACACTCCTACCCGAGTTTTGAATATTTTAAAGTTGTTGCTCGAGCTCTGAAGATCTCATATGCAGCCATCAGGCCAAATCAACTTCTGGAAGATGGATACTCTATATGTATATATTTCTGATTTCGAGATGTAGCTCCGCTATGTATTGTTCACAGCTACTCTTTATAGTTATTTGACATGGATCTACAGTGTATTTGATTGGTAGTCATGGTTCTATTTTATCCTGAGCATGGGTATGCTCGCCTCGGTGAGACATTTTTTATTTTGCAGACGACACCTCCCGGTTCCTGATCCTTGGGCTCAATCGTTTGACACATCAGTAAAGATTAGTAATGTATGTCGGTCATCAGATTCTCTTTTGACCTCACACATTAGGGGGCATCTGTTAGAACCCTAAATTGCACCGCACATGCTTACCTGGCATCAGGCCAACTCACATCCCTTCTTTTCCAAAACACTATTGAACAACTCTTTGAAAATCCTCTTGAATAAAGGCCCACGCGTCCTAATCCATTACTGCACGCATGTACACGCTGGTTGACCCAAAACATCCCACGTGGACCGATAAAAGAATGAAAAAAGGAAAGTTTCCGATGGTACAAAAAGATATGGGTGAGTTAACTAAAACTCCTGACCATGCATGGCCGAGGGTTCATCCAAATACCTAGCTCCTTCTAGACTATAAAAGAAGGGTTAGGGGTACCATTTAAAGGAGGAAAAATATAGCAAAGAAACTTTTCCCATTTACGTATTCCCATTGTCCCAAGCCTTTAGCCTTTCCTTATGCCAAAGGAGATTCAAAGAAAAGCAGTTGAAGGACAGAAGAAGAGGAGCCCAGGATCAGGTTCAAGGAGCGGTGACCGGTCTCAACCTTTGTAAGTTGACTCATTCAAAATAATAAAGAAAATGGTTTTCTCGTCCCAATTCATGAACTGTTTATAGTTTGATCAGTATATATTTGATTTCTAACCCGTTAGTATAAAAGTAGTATGCATGCATAGTTGTTGCTCATCTTGAATGCAGGTCAGCTTTGGGAGGAGTATTGCAAACAAGTAATCAAGCACAACGGAGGATTGACATCAAATGTCGGTAACGAGGTAGGTTGATATTTCCATGCATTTACTAAGAAAAGGGGATTTAAATCTATGGATGAAGGTAGAAAGTAATTTCTATTCGCTCATATCTGCATGCAAAGTTTGAACTCTATTTGCTAGTCCGTAGGGTGTTTTTCCCCAACAACAATGTGTCTTCACTGCTAGTTGTTACGTGCTTCGATACTTCAGCTCTCCGGGTCTTCGACATTCGGCTCTTCGGGACTTTCGAATGTGAAACATGAAAATCTGTCGGAATAAAATCCCCGAAATGGATGATTTGTTGCCGTGTGTCGTGACTAACGAATGGTCCAAATTCACTTCAAAAATCTGGGCTTCATTATTTCGGGAGTTTATGAGTGTTATGCTAAGAAACCTCCCGAAGGAAAATCGTCGAAGCGACGTGTCATGCTCTCGAGACTTCGTCTCTTCAGATCTTCAAAAACTCAATACTTCAAACTTGATATTAAAACCCGTACGATTCTGGAACTTGAATGGATGAGAGCCATTGATATATTTGACTTGATGGATTTCTGTATTCGAAAATTAACCTGTCTGTTCCCATAGTCTGAGCCCGAAATTGCTGCTCTGGATTGTTGTGTCGTGTGCATGGGCATTTCCTGTGCATACAAAAATGCTTGGTCAACCTATTGTGAGGTCAATCCATGGAAAATGTGATGACAAGTAATTCGAACCAAATATGATGTATATTTCATCCTTCAAGAAAGATCGAAAGTGAAATGCACAAAGACTCAAATAGGAAAGAAGAAAGCCAGAACCATGTCACTTAGTGATGGGAAAATGACTTAACCAACCAGAAAAAGGAAAAAATTATGAAGGCATAGGGAAAAAGAGAGGAGAGGCAAGGGATGCAAACCTAAGTTACAACATGTATAATAGTAACCATTTTTTCTATGTTAATCATCAAAATAAACCACTGCCCACACATTACTTCAATCATCAAATACACTCAAAAGTCGTGTTTCAAAATTGCAATGAAGTTATACTATTAATGCAATCGGTCCTGTCATTTAAAATGCATGATATTCGTTAAACATACATAGTGGACAGCCAACCCAAAAAATCTAGATTTAAATTGCAAAAACCTTGACTCGTCATTTAAACATACAAACAACAACCACCATTCCAACACATGCTATGCAAAAAATAATTCAAGCACGCAAGTGTAATTCTATGAATGTATAATCCCAATTCAATGTGGCTCTAAATAATCAAAATGATGGGCTATCCATCCAACACAATGAGGTAGCAACAACATGCCCAACTTATTAATATAAATAATCGAATTGCAAAAACGTCTTGCTTAAAACACTGTGACTATCTTTGAGTGAACAAACCAAAATTATCCATATCATAAGCAGTGGGAAGCCATACCTCAAACACCATGATGCAACATTCCCATTTGAAAATTCTAAACAAATAGTCACAGTATCATCTACTCAACCAATCGTGTCGAGCTATCAATTTAATACAATATTGCTCAAATTAATCCAACTGCAATAAAAAGCATGTTGTGTAAAACTCGGGCTCATCCTTGATGGCGCAATCAAATAACCATAATGCAAATGGTGGATGAAATTTCCATAGTCATACCGATTTCCATAACCATTTGCCCCCCCCAAAACTCATATTTACAATGACCATTTATTTGTGTTGTAGGAACACCACACATACAAATGAATTACACGCATACATCATTAAACAATTGTAACCAATGCCGAGTTTAACATCCCAATAATATTCAATTCAAAAGACAGTGACTGTGTATCAACCCCAATCTTCAATAAACCAATTCAATGATGAGCCTATACTTGGACTGTCGTAAAAATCAACAATTGACCTAACATGTTGTGTCAACCACACATACCCATGCATTGACATGAAGCGAGGCTGTGACTTTCTCAATTAAAACAATATTGGGTTATCAAACACAAGGAGAGAAATTGTGTATATTGAACTATCCAATTAACAATGCAGGGTTTATCCATTGTAATAACACAGGCAGTGACTAGATACCAAAACCAATACAATTGTCAAATGACCAACTAGGTGAGCCTGTACTCAATTTTGTCACCAATATACAACCATCCAACAATAACCGATAGTAAACCTGACAGGCCACGTCGATATTCTCTATCAACCCTCAGACCTATAGAGTTAATGGTTTTCTCTATGGCCAACACAGGGAGACCAGGACTAACTCTTCTCTATGGTGAAAACCTCTAATACCAATGGTGTATACACAGAGAGAACCACAACTTATTCTATGGAAATGGTGACGAAAACCTATGACAAGCGAGGCTATAACAGAGGAGTGAGTCTTTGATTTGGCTTGGTAATGATACTTAACACACGCAAGGTATAACCCTCATGGATCTCCATTCAAACAACCACAAATTTGAGGTGAATGCAGGGCTGAGAAAAACAAAATAACCCATTGCACGACCTTTAGTGGTGAAAACAAACCAATGCCCAAGTGGAAAATGCACAATGACACAAGCACTTCCAACCATTAAATCCCATAAAATCCAAAGACTAGATACAACAATACGAAAGCGTGAAGACAACTAGCCACCCAAAACCAAACAAAGACCCTCCAACTAAACTAGCAAGGATAACAAATATCCCTTATGGTTGAAAACACCCAGGATGACCAATAACACTATGACTTCAACATTATTGTAGATAAAACCATCAATGCTTCATTCCAAAATCACAATTCTACACAGTTGCAATACTTAAAGAAACCAGAAACCAATACACATGAGACAATATCCATTTCATAACCAGACCAAACTCATGAATGGCCAAAGAAAGACATACTTGTAATCAAACACCTTAAAATGCGAGTTGGCCGAGCAGTTCCTCTCTGCTAAGAAATCATAGCATAACCACAACAACAAGGTTGAACAATATCCCGACTAGGGTGGCGGACAACAGAAGGAGTAAGGGTGATGTGTAGTAAATGCATGTTTCCTCCACCCACAGTTCATTAACTCCTTAGTACATGCCAACAAGATTTTCATTAACACCATTAATCATAACATGTATCGAAACCATCACCCATTAAAACCAATAGCGCGGCCCATCCCAAACTTTATGCCATAACATAATCACCATTACACGTGACTTAATCTATCATATTTTCAAATGCTCCACCCACATCCTATCCTTCCAAAACACCCATATGTATATTAACCATATAACCCAATCAAATTGCATAACCATTAGCCTATTGTTATGTCAAGTTATGACCATTAAAATTCAATGCATGTAGAGTAGCATATAGCATAATTTAAATTCTTCCCTTTGCATTTGTAACATTTATTTTAATTTCTTTCCCATTGCTCATATATGTCATTGCGAACATGTTTATTGTGCAGGTATATTAGTAATAGATCCAATAATAGATAGCAATGATAAGAAGGATAACATAGCTCATTGTGAAATAAAACTTGAACCTAGAGAAGTAGAAAAACCACAGATCATGCCTTATCCATCGCCAATAAAAAAAGATTATAACACCATGTAAGAAGTGTCAAACAATAACACAACATCAAATAAGCACCATACCTGATCTCCAATCTACAAGGGGTCCCACCTATTAGTATTATTTAGCTTTAATAATAATAGGCTTTAGCAACACTTTGCGGGAAAAACTCCATGGAAATTTTAATTGTCAACACTCCCTAGCCCTTGACGAGCCTCCAAGCTAGATTTCCCTCAGATATGAGTGTCAAATCATGTTTGGGGTTGGACTTGAAGTGGTTGAGAGGCCGACAAGATTCATAAATGTGTCGTTCATGAGAAGTGTGTGCTTTTTCTCGTAGAAATTCGTGCATCTTGCGCACAATGTGCTATTAGGGTTGTATTGGACCACACATTTTGCGTACAGTGCACGCGCTTCCTTTGGTGAATTTGCACACTTTAATTTTGGAACCAAGTGTATAGTTTGTGACTTTTTTTATGGATTTTGATGTTTTGGGTGTACTAATTACTGCTGACATTGATGTCTTTCTTCAACCATTGTGTGCAATGTTGTGGTCGATTTTTCATTGATAACACAAGTCAATGAGTAAAAGGGGGAAAAGTGGTTGTAAAAATAAATTCAAGGAGCCCTAATATTAAGGAAAGAGGTTACCTAGAAAAATTATAAATACACCTCAAGGAGTCTCTCATAAGGATACACTCACACACTTACATTGAACATCTTTATAATGAATTTTTATGGTCTAGTTATTTTATTATTGATTATTTTGGTCTTTTGGAGAATAAGACGGGAAGTCTGAGGCAACAAAGAAGGTGCAGGAAAATTATGAAATTTTTGGAGCTGCAGAAGGAAAGGGTTTTTGAAAAACCCTAATTACTAACATCCTTGCGGGTTTCACTATATCAATCAAGTGAGGCATCCTTGCGGGTCACAGAGTGTCTATCTATCGAGGCACTAGTAAATTTAGGATAAATGCTAATCCCAGGTACCTGAAGTCTGAAACAAGTAAAAAGGCCAACATTCTAGAGGTTCAGGTCTTCTACAATAGTTCTAATATGGTTTTGTGCTAGTTTTGATAGTTATATAATCTTATGATGTGTTGAATTATTGGGTTATTCTTGGTGCGATGGTTGTGGTACTTGGACATGTTATATGTTGGATGGTTGGTTGTGTTAGCACATAAATTTACAGTAGCAAATTCGGTCATTTCACAGCACCGATGAATCAGGAGATTTCATAACGCATCTTGACTGCATCTTCCCTCATTACCATTATTGCATTTATGAAGTTGGTGTCAGTCGATCTCATTGTTTTCAACATCGATGTTTTAAAAGGAAATAATTGAGATTTTGTCATTAAAGTTGTCTAATGTTTTTATCAAAGGTTTGAATTATGCTCCGAGTTCGGTGCTACAAAAACTCCTAGTTCGGACATGCACTGTGGAATCTATTGCAGATTGGATGGAAGAGGGAAATTGGAGATGATGATGATCCATTTTAATGGTGATTATTTTTTTCAAACTTGAAGTGTTAAGGAAATATTCTAATTGCACCTACTGGAGGCATCTACAATCTCATAATCCATCAACTAAGAATTTTTGTGTTTTTGAAGAGTTGTTGCATCAAACAAAAAAACACAGATATTTCGTAGTGCCTGGTGCTACAGAATATTATACACAGACTATTCTATATTTGTGCTACCAAAGGTGCTAGAGAATCACCTAGCTAGACACAAAAAAGACACTATGGAATCTGCATAGCAGTTTTATAATAGGGCGTTATAGAATGCGCTATGGAATATCCTGTAGCGGTTATTGTTACACATTTGATCATAAAACCAAAATCACGAAGTCGATTTCTCTGAAATTCTTAGTGGAGGAATATGGTATCCCTGTTGACTTGCTAACCAAATTTTAGATTGACCCAGTTTGGAATTTGAGAGAAAAAATTAAAACACCAGTGCGTTGCGAAATATGTTGCAAATTATTTGTTTTTCATAGCTAATTGGATATTCGCCTTGTTGGGAGGTTTTCAACTATAAAGGAGGTTTCAAATGGATTCTCATGGATCAGTTAGATATGAAGGGACACCTCAATCTAAGTTTTATCTCCATTAAATACCTCATACAGGGAGGTGGAAACAATTTATTAATGACTTCCAACAATTTTCTGAAAATTAGCAGTTTGTTGGATTTTTGTCTCTTTGACTATTTCCACCTATCTCCAAGGCTTAGAATCTAATGAAAGATTTGGGATTCGAACTCCTAAATATATTTGGATGCTATTTTCTATTTAAGAGACTAGGGAGCTCTTGAAGTGGGTTGGATTCTTGATCCAAGAGAGGAGAGAGCTAGAGGAGCAGTTTAGCTGCTCAATTGTAAGCCCGAGGGCCTGTTGTATTTAGCATTTCTGCCATTAGAAATTCATGAGAGTTTCTTATCAGACTTTGTGTTATTTTTTATCATTTTATATTGTTATCTTTATTGAATGGAGTTGTAGGCATTGAAGATGAATGGTTTTTAATGAGGTAGGAGATTCATGAGATGGAAATGATTTGTAGTAATTGTTTTCTTTCATGATCTCTGTTCTAGTTATATTTTAATTCATTTTTGCAGAGCGGATATTTGCTTGATGATATTATTGTTTTTTTTTATCTTTATTATACCTCCATCCATCAATTATATTCCTTTTGGTCTGGTATGAGCTTGAGTGCCTTTTATCTATAGAATGTGTTGACTCCATGCCCAATGGAATGCTTCTGCTGACAGTTTGTTATCCTCTACCTTTCTTGCTCTTTCTTGTTGATTCACCATTTTAAAATTGATTTAATTTTTCAGGTTCGAATGGTTGATATAAAACAACTTTTTAGTGATGTTAATGAAACAAATCCTACTTTGGTTTTGATGTACCATATATGATGAAATCTTGTTTAATGGAAGTTAGCTTTCTTTTTTCCATATTAATCTCTCTCACTATGAAATTTTACTGTCATTGAAGGATTCAAATGATGCTTTGTAGATGTATGAAAATGGATGTTTGATTGTTATACTATTATATCTTTCTCATAGTTTTGTTTGTTGGGATTTAAGAAGTTATTGTATCTGAAGCATTTATCTTCTTTGTCTATAGGCATAGCCTGAAGGTAGTGGTATATTCACTTCAATTTCTTACTAAGTCTTCCTCCTATCAACAATAATCTTAAAAAACCTGACCTAAGTGAAAACAAGACCTATTTTGCCGATGCACTTCATCCAAAATTTCCTGTGTTTTGACATTGTTGAACTGATTTCTATCCATTTGACACCACATTTAAGACTTGTCTCATAAACTTTTTAATGGGTACTAGGCTTATCCTCTAATAGTCTAAGGGTGATTATCAGTTATAACATTTTTGGCACTGTTGTCGGGGACATATTTGAGTAGATTGAAAATCTCCATGGGAAGAATGAAATTGCACAACTCCAACTTTAGATGGTGACTGAAGTTGGACACCTTAAAGACTGCACATTCACCATGGAAACTCCATTGTTCAGAATCATAACAAGCATGACAAGATGGGATATCTTCTCAACCAAAAGACCATAACAAAATATCAAAAATACATATTTATACTTAGAATTCGCTCCAACTGCATGAGGCATGATCATGTCATGCATTCAATTATTTGTGTCAACAAACCTCTCTGTCAGACTATGCATGCAAATGTTAGTCAGAATACCCATGCAGTGTTCTGTCAGATGTGATTTCTATCAGTCTGGGCTAACAACCCGCCTTCATGGTTGGTCCTTTTTCTAGCCTTCTATTTATGGAAGGAGACAATGTCTCAAACACCTCACCAACTTCCATTAACTTCTTTTCCTTGGGGACTCAACGAGACTTAAACCTCAAGGGGGAGCCACATGCTTCTAGGATTCCATATAAACATGTGATTGCATGGCTTCTCAAAATTGGTTTTGGTTCAGACCACTTTTGGTCCCGCAATCCACCACCTTTCTCCATGTATCACTATCACCTTACCATGGTTTCAATTGCGATACCGCTCAAGAAAATTATCACCTGAGAATGTTCCATCCCCGTAATGAAATATGGCTGTAGATCTGGTCCCGATATGAGATTTGGGCACACCTGCTAGATTTAGCACCACTGCCAAGATTAACCGCCTACCAACTTTAGAATCCGCCAAACTGTGCCCTGGGGGGATACTACTTTTTGACGTTGCTTGTGTAGGCCATGAACTTGGACAACCTTCTTCCCTTGAAAAATATATGTGATAACATTTGGATCCACAGGGAATGGCATGCTCCCTACAAGCTACCAAGAACAAGTAGTTCTAGTCGCTTTATGCATTAGGCTATGGAGTCTAGCTCAAAACTTTCGTTGAAGAAAATAGGGAAATATGTACACACTGCTCTACTAAAAAATGAAAACAAACACATGGGCTCCATAAGGAGCATATTTATGTACAATCCTATAGCCATATCCATTCACCATAGCCATTCAATTAACTTCATAACTGTAATCTCTTTTACTCTGTCAATGATTGATAGCAGACGATGAAACCACAACAACAAAACGATTACATCCTCCATCTTCTCCCCAAATTCTGAAGTTGAGATCAATTTGGGTGACTCCAAGGTATGAAGGAAATTCCACTCCAAGTACTCGCTGACGGGCTCATAGAATGAGTGGAAAAATCTAGAAAAGTTTTAACAGACAACCCATTCTACTCCACAGCTGCTCACACAGGGTTGAATATCTCTGGTAAGCATAGGTAGGTGAACATTCGATGTAGTTTGACTAGCCTCAGGTGATGGTTTCTCACTGACAGGATCTGGACAAGAGATAAACTGCCCCTCTGGCTCTTCCTCTTCTTCATGGCTTTCCCAAGGATCAGATTCATAATCATCATAAATAGGGCTCGTGGGAAAACTCTTTTCTTCAATCTTCTTCTCAATGATTTCTATAGGCCAAGGACGAGTGATTTCCTCACAATCATTTTATTCAATGTATAAAGAAAAAGGTTATGTTTCATGCTCTTGGAAATCATTCATATTCATCTTAGAATATGTTTCATAGCTGTCTTACACAGGATGGCTGGTACTAGGTGATATCTGCTCGTTTACAGGTTCTGAACAGGAGATAAACTGAGCATTTATCTCCTCCTTTTCCCCTTCATGGATCTCCCAAGGATCAGATTCACAATCATAATAAAAATAAACCACGGGAGAGCTCTTCTCTTCATCATATTCACTGGGACATTCATCCCAAGTTGTTTTTTCTTGGCTAGTATCCAAAATCATTTCTTTGTCATAAGTAGGGATACCAAGAACATCTATTTTGAGGACTGAAATATCCTCCACATATTTATAAGAGAAACGAGCATGATCTTCCCTTACTTCTTCTATTTCTGCAGAAAGTGATGTTACCAGTCCCACCATCTCACCCAAAGCATATTATTCATCCTCACAGTCTACATCAGAATCAACTATATTCTAAACATAGTCATTATATTCCTTACAACAGTTATGAGAAATAAACTCAAAGGAATAAAACTTTTGACAGTGTCTATTGAAAGCTACATGAAATTCTCCCAGAGAGGAGATGCTAGCAGGGGGTAAGGAGTAATACCATTCGCGAGCATCTCCTGCTAATGAGAACAAGAACATATTTAATAATACATCCTCATGATGTATCTCCCATTGATGCATGAGTTCATGAAACTCACAAATATTCTCTACAGGGTTGTCCTCTTTACGTTCTCTAAATATGGGCAAAAAATCAACCCACTCGTTTGGAGTAGGAACAACATAAAAAAAACTAGGAACAAAGGAGAAATTGAAAGGAGCAAACCTTTGAGCCAAGATCCTTTCCATTTCGAACTAGTGGGGTCACCAATCGATCCTTTAATCATGGATTCACCAGGTGAATGATATTCAGAATGAGTGTGTCTAGTCTTTGTTCACCATCAAATACCATATATGATGGTTGTGTCGCAGGGGGTTCTAGGTGTAGCCAGAGGAAGTCACACTGAAAAAAATGGAGTCTAGATAGTGGAGTCACCAAAGTGGAGTCGCTAGGTGAAAATGAAATCTTAAATGGTTTTGATATATGATGCACCTTCAAAATCATAAGCTCGTTGTCATTCTACACAGGGAAAAGTCTTCAATTCCTTCCCTGGCAATAGCGCCAGAAATGTTAGCACTAGAAGTCACCCTTGGATTGTGTCGAAGGTAAGCCCAGTACCCATCATAGTTTTAGGTGGATGTTGGTTTAATTTGGATGGAGGTCAATGGAAAAAACTCAGAATATGAATGATGTTCAACATAGAAATGGATAGGAAATGAACAAGGAAGCCAGGGCCACGTTAACTTCAGTCAGGAAATTGAGTTAAATAGAGAGCAGAGGGAAGACTAAATGAGAGAGGTGAATGAGACTTATATGGGAATCTGACCTTCCAGCAGCTTGGAGATGAAAATATTGAACTCGAGAGAAATATGGAGCCCAGGATTCAGACACTGAAATATGGTGGCAAGAAGCATAGTTACAACAACAGGATGATCAAACCTCCATCATCTAGCAAGTGAAACTGCTCGATTGGATCTTCCATGCCCGATCCAGCCAGTGTAAGAGGGAAAATACAACACAAGGAATTGAATAAAACCTATTATGATGCAGCTATAATCGAGCTTCTGTCACAACAACATAACAATCTTCGGCTGGATCCTCCATACCCGAGTGTGTTAAACAACTTTTACAGACAAAATGAAAAGAAACAGGAAGTTGACTTCTATTCACATGAAAGTCTCAAATTGATTACATAACCAGAGAACAACTCTGGCATCACAAGCATTACAAGATGGGAGGTCTGCTCAACCAAAATACCATAACAAAATATCAAAAATACATATTTATACTTAGAATTGGCTCCAACTGCCCGAGGCCCGATCATGTCATGTGTCCAATTCTTTGCGTTGAAGAGCCTCTCTGTCAGGGTGTGCATGCAGACATTAGTCACACTGCCCATGCAGTCTTCTGTCAGACATGATTTCTGTTATCCTGGGATGATAGCCTACCTTCATGGTTGGTCCTTTTTCTAGCCTTCTATTTATGGAAGGAGACGATGTCTCAACCACCTCACCAGCTTCCATTAATTGTTTTTCCTCTGGGACTCAACAAGACTTAAACCTTAGGGGGCGGTCACGTGGTGATCTAGGATAGGATTCCATATAAACATGTGATTGTGGGGCTGCTCAAAAGTGGTTTGGGTTCTGTTGGCACCAGGCCGAAGTGGAAAGAAGGAAGATCATGGGAAAGAAAGTGTGCAAGAAATTGAAGTGACAACTGGAAAAATATCAACACGCATGAATGCAAGAGAGCATGCACAGAGGAAAGCGATAGCTGGAGGAAGAACAACACGTGCATGGGAGAAAAACCTAGTGTAAGAAGGGTTAGGGGTTTGGTAATATTCTGTAAGTTGATGAAGATCCCGAAATGTATAAATATAGATACAAAAGTATCATAGGTTGTTGTTGTTGTTGTTGTCATTGTTGATTTTATGTTAGTTTTTATGAAGATTGTGGTTTTTATTGAGTGATTTTTTTCAAGTATTGTTGTTGGCGATATGTGAGGGGTTTGAATTGTATGAACCAAGTTTTGTAAGATGTTGAGAAAGAAAGATACGAGGGAAGGTAGATCTAAGGATTAGACTGTAGGCTAAAGAGACTGGGGCGATCTAGTTCACCTCACATATATCTTACCCACTTTTGCGGAGAACTGTAAGGGCGTGGCGCAGGGAGATCAAGAACTACTATAATAAAAGAGCCAAGAGACAAATATTTGTGGACATATCCCAGGAGGGGTGAACCATGGTAAAATCTGTGTAATATGTTGAATGTTTTCATATCTTTAACTTCTTTCAAGCAATACATGACTATGATTGATGAATAGCCAAACACATTATTAGAATCTATTTATATTTTGAGTTATATTCATGGGATTCTTGGAAACAAGTAGACTACAGTAATAGTTCGTAGAATAGGGACTTAATCAAGAAACCCTTTATCTCCTACTCTGTCCTAGGTTGTAAACACCCGAGTCTTACAATCAACCATCCTTAGCTATCTTAGGTGAGACTGCGCAATACCTCCCGGGCACTGTGCTGCCTTCTAGTTTACCAGGAGGGCCGATAGTTAGAGGCTTTGTTGGAACCCCAAATGACATGAACCCTGGGTCAATAACTCAAATAACCTGAGAAGGGAGTCGATAAAACCAACAAATGGTTTCATTTCTATATTAAGAGGAACAAGATAGGAATGAGTAGATGAGATAGAGTGGACAATAACCATCGAAGAATAAATGAGCCATTAGAAGGGAATGTGGATACCTTGGAACCCCACGAAAGAATAAATTGAGGGTTGGTTGTGAGCTAAAGAGCTAGAATTTGCACACAAATCCAATAGAAACCCTAGAATCACACCACGTAGATACCTAGATAAATACGTGTTTACGGATTTACATGAAATATTTTTCTGTGATTTTCTGCATCTACTACAGGAGTGGATCTTAAGGTTAAAGGATAATCACTCGATGAAACAGATTCGACAACTAGATTGGACTCTAGTACATATTTAGAAACTACAGTAGGTGAAAAACAAATTCACCCACGCAGTAGACTTTTGGCTTGACAGTATTGTGGTAGGATTCATCACAGAGCTTGTGGTAGACACAACAAAGTCATACAACGGAGTTGAGCAAGAATTTCTACGAGTACCCAGAGGAAGGTACATTCGATCCCTGTATACTTCTATCAAGATACGGATATATAACAAAGGTGTAATGACAATGGAATCAGACAGTTAGACTTCCTTGTGTGCATGGGGGAGGCACTGACAGAAAGAGGAGGAATGGAGGGAGGGCATGATAAAGAGAAGAAGGAAGAGGAATCCTTGGACCTGATCTTGATGGATGACGACTAGCTCAAGTGGATCTTTGCATCATCAGGAATGATTCATAGCAGATCACCCTACCAATATAACATAAGAACCAAGAAGAGAGCCATAGCCGAAAGGGAGGGCTTGGCAAGCGATGAGGAAGAGGTAGAGGATCTCTGGGATGTGGGGTAGATTGATGAAATCCTACACGCCGCCTATGAGAGGAAAAAAAGAGACCCAAGAACGAGAGGAGATGACAACCACCCCTTTCATATCAATGTTAGTGTGGAACCCATAAACCCATGTGCGACCAATACACCACAGAGAACACCACCGTTTAGGCAACCAAATTTTGGAGGAAGTCCAATAGCAAGAAGCACATATACAAAAGGAGTGAAAACTGGAGGAGCTAGTTCAGGTAATCGTATTCAAGTATCCACACCACGCGAAGGAGGCAGTAGCTCAGTACTCAGAATGGCAGGACACTACCCTACTATCATATTACCAGAGTTTCAAGGAGAAGCAACAGAAGACCCTGAGAAGCATCTATTCATTTGTGCCAAGATCTGGGAAGAAAAGAAGATCACTGATGACAAAACCATACTCGCGCAGCTAGTGATCATGCTAAGAGACCACGCACTAGATTGGTACATGATTCTAGACAAAAATAGTGCTCCCAAGACAATAAGGACACTGGACGACATTAAGAAACTACTAATTAATGAGTTCTAGAAGTCAAGCTCAGAGGATCAGTATATGAACGAGATGATTGAGATCAGACATAAACAAGGAGAATCGATATGGGAGATTGATCAAAGATTCAAGTGATTAAAAGGGAAGTTAAAATACCTTATGACTGAGATGCAACATTGACACTTGTTTTTCAACTCACTACTCTCACACTTAAAATATCCACTACGACAACAGAAGTTTCAGACACAAGTAGAGGCTTTGCAGGAAGCCTTGCAATTGGAAGAGAAACAGTACTAGTAGACATACCTGGCTATCGAAGAACTAAAAGAGGATCTGAAGAAATTAACATTTCAGCTGAACCAAAATAAGAACAAGGAAAAATGAGAATTTGTTTGGTGTACCACATGCAGGACAAAAGGACACCACAAAAATGAATATCTGACATTCACGCAGTATATGGAAACAGGAATGCCAAACCTGGTACGATAGGGGGGATTATGGTGTGAAATCTCCAAGAAATTGGTCGTGACACTTACCATTACATACTGATGTAGAAATACCAAACAGTCCCAATAAACTCATATTGCACATTTTGCAAGTCAGTTGGCCACGACGACAAATACTGCTGAACTATGGAGCTGATGCGGGAAAGAACCTCGGACACATACAGGGTACAGGCAGAAATGATGACTGGGTAGGCAGCACCACAGTTCACTAAAGCCCCAACACCATACAACACTGTGAAAAAGAAATATAATTATGCACAACAATCTTATAATAATGTGCAGTCGCAGTACAACCCAGCACAACCCCAGTACAATACCACGCAGTATAATCAAGGAACACAATATAACACGTCATGAGGTGATCGCACAGCCTATAGAGGAGCTAGACGAGCTAGAGGAGGTTTCATATGTGGAAGAGGACCAGTCACATGTCACAATTACCAGCAACCAAGACATTATGCATGGGAATTCCCACTACCACCAATGACCTATATGTATTATCATGCTTTGAACCATGATACAGAGGAATGTCCGACACTACTCATAAATATCCAGGAAAAAAAGAACCAAAATAACCAAAATGTTTAGTGGATTTCAGCTGAAGCAAGGGATGACGGACGAAACATAAACATAGTCACTCAAGGAGGAACGAAAACAGGAAACGACGTAGTCTGAAAGGACCCAACACATAAACAATGGGTAAAGAAGAACCACAACACCAAGAATTAGTTCGATGCACAAAAGGAAAAGGAGATATTTACAGAAGCCCGACAAGAATTCCAGAAAGAGGACATAGCGTTGTCTGCGCAACAGAACTAAGAAGCTCTAGAATATGACATGCTGCCATCACTGGACCATACCAACATAATACAACCTAAGGAACAAGTAAGTACTATCAAATACTTTTTGCAATCATGCATCAAAATGTTAAGTGATCCTTCATCTATCAAATTATTGCAAAACATCTTAGAGAAATGTAGCAATGAGATGGAACAGAAGCTAGAACTGAAAACTATCAACCACCTACACACAAGAATAAGAACAAGTAGAGAATTTAGAATCAATGCTAATATTGGGGATTTCAACATGGGATATATTATACTAGATCTAGGATCCGAAGTGAACGTACTACCAAAAACCACATGGAAATGCATGGGAGAACCTACACTGGGATACTCAAATGTTCAATTAAAGCTAGCAAATCAACATAGAGTTCTACCAATAGGTAGACTAAAAGGAGTAACCACAGATCTGGATGGGGTGCACACTAAGGAAGATTTTGAAGTCATCTAAATAATAGATGGTACAACACCTTACCCAATGCTACTTGGTCTGGATTGGGCGTTCGACAACCAGGCCATAATTAACATGAAAACCAGAAAAGTGACATTTGAGTCGGGATACAACAGGTTTATAGCCCCACTTGACCCATTAGAAGGCGAGAGGTTCGTAGAACCCACTTGCCTGGATCTAGACAAAATCATCCAGTTGTACAGAACAACTGCACATGATGAGGACTATATAAACCCAACTGCAAATGGGATACTCAATTGGCGGAGCATTACTTCATGCACAATGGACTCAGACATTGGGTTATAAAAATAGCAACAAAGACTACATGAAGTATCCACAAGAAGGTGTGCAAGAATAGACCACGCAGTAAGATGGATTGGCGCATAAATTAGAGAACCACACAGTTTTCATGAACTAAATGATTTGGAAAATTTCTTGACGCAATACAAAGACGAAGTCTTAGAGAACCAGAGATTGTGCACTAAAAGATACACCCGCAATATGGTGGGATGCACACAAAGAGACTATCACAGATTGTTACCAATGCAAACGATTACTGCACATAAGGTTTGGCGCAGAACAGATATGGAACAAACGACAAAAATATGATGGACTAGGAATGCCAGCGGAACACTTGGAGGCGTGTAAAACAAAATGGAAAATGATGCCACCATAAGAATGGTCTCACCACTTTAGTCATTGTTAAGAACCAAATACCTGAATACAAAATATCACAATAGATCCAAAGATATCTGAATACAATCACCACACAAGATATATGAAACCATATAGAAAACCACAACTTTATTATATCAAACCCTTGAGGTAGGGAAACACCATACAATGGATCCTATTATGGAAGGGATCCTCTTCTGTTCACTTGCTTCTTTGAGGGGGCATCCTCCTATTGAGCTACAACTCACAATACAATACTTCTCTTCATGTCTCATTACATTGCTTGAATCCCTTTATATAGTGCTACCATCACCTCAGAACATTCTAGAGGAGGAATCTTCTAGAAGTAGAACCTTCTAAGAAGTCCTCTTACATTTATTATATCTAATTACCCATTTATTATATCTAACTACCATAGTGGGCATTATTTAATAATATAGTGGACCTAGTCCACCTTAAATTGAATGACCTCCACTATTATCACTATGGGCCCTCTGGCCCCCCCCCACTACCTCTCTAGCTACCTTACAGTCATACTTTATAAGGCATACCAGTGAATTGGTATATAGACCAGGAAATGCTAAAAGGAACCAAGACATGGGCGACACTCCAACATAACCTTACATTCACTTTCTCATTCGAGCATGAGAACCCCAACATAGACACAACCCTAAAACAGATCATAGATGTCATATTCATTACAGACTTAGAAGTGGAAGTTATCACACAGGTACATCAGTAGAATAAGAAGAAAGTCAAGGAATTGTTGTCATGCTACCAGGTACAGCAAGAAGCACCAGATGAAGATGATCCACGTGATATTCAGATCGAAGAAGTTGAAGGCAAGAGAGAGGTGGAAGGACCACCCTTAGAATCAGAGGTCATATCTGTGCCAATTAAGATCAATAAGGTTAACATAGGTGTTACACATTATTTTTTTCATCCCTATGACTGTTAATGATGTAAACCTATCTGTTTCCTTCATAGGGTTCAGTGGCCTGAGTTCCTAAAGAGAGAAGGGAGAAGAACTTTTCCTGAGAAAAGAAGTTGCATTTTCCCTTGTAAAAACCCTGTAAAAAAGGAAGTTCGCAGGTTGCTATATAGGCAGGGTGAGAGAATGCCTGATTCTTGTAGGTTGCACCATAGCTAGGGTGTGAGATGTTCATAGGTTTATCTATAGGCAGGGTGCGAGAATGCCTACACGTGGGAAAACCAAGCGTTTTCTCGAATCCTCTAGAAGGAGAAACTTCTATGGTGAGGTGGCATCTGAATGGTTTGGATCTTACTCGCTTTCATGATTTAGTGGGATCATCCTAACCTCCTCACCTTATCCTATTCAACTTATAAAAGGAGAGGAGTTCTCATGGAGAAAGTTATCTTTGGTTGGCCTGGAATTATGAGCTTGGTTGGAGTGGCTTTGAGATTTTCCTTTGTCAAGATAGATTGTGAATATTATCAGATCTATGCTCTCAGAATTCTTGGAGTGAAAGTGTGTGGGGAACGAAGGATAGTTGGAAGGGACCTTATGACATCAAGGCCATGCTTGTAATCTCTATTTCACATTTAATATGATACAAAAATATGATTCTTTCCTATAAAGCTTGTTGTGTTTTATTGTATGATTCCTTGATCACATACATAGGTTTATATTGAGTTTATGCTATTGCTATCACTTTGGTTGGTTGCGTTCTTTTGCAGGATCATCTGTATGAGCATTGGAACGGAGCTAGGATGGAAATGGCGAGAGGAAGCAACATTTAAACGGTATGTCACTCATCCCTCTTTAGTTAGTAAATTCAATATCTAAAACTTAAGGAAAGCGTCATGTTCTGGTGTGTTTTGTTCTAGACCTAGGTGGATCTAGGGAGATCAGTTAGTGTCTCCACCTACCGATTTGTCCGATAAAAAAATTGGCGACTCCACTGGGGAATGGATTGTTTCCTAGTTAGTCTAGTTTCCCTTGCTTTGATTTCTTGTTTTTTGGTCTCTAAGTCTGTGGGAGATCCATCCAGACTCTCTGGATCTGAAGGTTCACTCAAATTTAGTCCTTTTTCAAAAAAAATCTTGTTTACAGGCATTCTCGCACTGTACCCTTTAGTGGCCTACAAGAAACACCTGAGTTCGCACCCTGGTGTTAAGTCCAGTGCGAACCCCTCATAGTCAACCTTTGTTCAGCCTACGAGAATATTTGATTCTCGCATTGTAATACACTGTCAGCCTGCGAACTTGTTTGTAATTTTTTTTTGGATGGGGTCTTGTCATTTTTTGATGCCTAGTTTTGCTTTGAATAGCTGGATTGAACTTTTGGAGCCTATATTGGCCTGTTTACAGTCTTCTTGACAATCTTTGAGTTGTTTTTATCCATCTTTGCTTTATTTGGTTTTGAAGGATTAGTCTCTTGCTTTGAGTGTCTTTCAATTACAAAGCATATGTTTTCTTTAGAATTGTTTAGGGAAAGATCAGATTTCTTCTGAATAGTTCTCTTTAAAAGATAACTTTTAGTTTGGGTTTCTTTGTTTTAAGAAATTTCATTATTTCTTTTAGTGAAATTTTTGAAACAAAAAGATTTAATTTCTTGCTTTATATTAGATTGGGGGCATCCTTGCATTTGAAGTAGCGAAATTGCATGATTCTTGGCATTTTTTTATTTTAAATTCTGAAAACAATTCCCCCTCATGGCCGGGGGGGGCCATGAATCGTGCATTGGTGTTCAGTACCTTTTTCTCATTTCTTGAGAATATTGATATTGATGAGTTTAATATATTTTGGGACATCATGCATATGGGAATGATAAATGTTTTCTCCTTCTCGTAGCATATCTTTCATCGAAATGAAAAGATTGCATCTTCATATCTTTGCATAATTTTTGAGTTGGTCAAAACACCATATTGTCCACGCCATTTTCCTCTTGAGTAACAACAACCATAAAATAAAGTGCTTATCAAAACTGATTAGACATTTTTTTATCTTTTCTGGTAGCAAACCTACATTAGATTAGTTGTAGGGCTTTGGAATAGGTGTGAAAGATAACTTTCCAAAGTTGTAAACAAACATAGAATCTGGAGTTAGGGAGCGGTTAAATCCACTTATTACATTTCGTCATGGGAAGCCCTTCTAACACAAGGGTCAATCACGAGGTCGCATTGAGACTGGTAGAGTTACTCACCCTGCTTTGTTGGTCTTGGTGTAGAGATTGCGCATATTATGGGGGTCACTTGAGGGTATACCCACAATGATGAGTGGAAGTATTTCAAGTTGATTTCAGTCACAAGCATTTCCCCCAAGAGCATCAACCTCATGTTGATCATTCACCTTCTTCACCAGTAAGGTCTTCTTCGCCTTCTTTGCTTGCAATGTCGCCTTCCGTTTCATGTTCTTCTTCGGGTGAAAGTTCTGAAGCTAGTAACTTGGTGAATAAGAAGAAGAATAAAAGGAAGAATAAGAAGAAGAAAATTAAGAAAGGATCCAAACTTCCAACCGTTGTCAAACATGTTGGAAAACAACCAGTTATTGTTAATTGTGCTGGGAGTGTTGATGATGTCAAGATCGCCCAAACAATTTGTAAGCCCAAGTACCCTTGCAGGCTTTGTAAGGGTATCCATCTTCTTAAGGATTTCCCTGGTCTACCCAAGGTTATAGAAGTATGTTCTACACATCCTCACCAACCCATGTCGTCAACCTCTGAACAACATGCTGATGACTTCCCGTCGACTAGTCACGATATAATTGGGAAGAAGAAAAGTAGAGCCAAGTTACCGTGTATGTTATGCAAAGGGAGTCATATAACTCATCTTTTCCATCATATGGAAGAAGCCTCAAAATTTCTGGAAGACATGAATGTTTCACAACCTCAACTTCTAGCTGCTTATCGCAAGATTTCTCTCAACCCACCTGTAGTTGATGGAATGATCAATCTGGTTCCCCTGTCGGTCAGTCCGATTGATCAAGTGGTCAATCTGGTCACATATTTGGATGAACCAGTAGACCAAGTGGTTGATCCAATCCCATCATTGGTCAACCCCACTCTCCCGTTGGAGAATGTCACCCAAGTGGTCAATCCGTTTACACCTGTTGACCCCATTCTCCCCTTGGAGAATGAAACCCAAGTGGTCGATCTGATCTCATCATTGGTCGATCCTACTCTCCTGCTAGAGAGTAAACCCAATACTGCCCATGTTTTTCTCACTGATATAGACTCTACTGTGTCAAGGGGTATTCCTCCTTTTCTCGTGAAACTTCCTCCAAGTAATGAGGCCATCCGTTTTGATTGGGGTGTGATAACTGGACCTCATCTTCCCTCTCACACTCTTTTCCAGATTATAGTACAGGTTTGTGGTCGAGACATTCCTCAGACACTGATAGATGAAGGTTCATCTGTTAGTATTTTGTCCTCTATTGCTTGGAAAGCTTTGGGTTGTCCTCCACTTGCACCGGTTACGCAAAATCTGTTAGATTTTAACAGAAGAACCAGTCAACCTTTAGGGGCCCTTCCTTAGTTTCCTATAACTTTGGGAGGGAAAACTATCTTTATTGATGTCATGGTAGTCCAAGACCCCTTGGATTTCACTTTACTCTTTGGGCGAGATTATTTCTATTCCATGAAAGCTATTGTGTCTACTCTTTTTCGTGTGATATATTTCCCTCACGATGGACGAGTTGTGACTATTGATCAACTTTCATTCATCGACCGTAATTGGATTGCCTCCCTAAATGGTTCTTATATGCAGATGGTATCGCCCACACCACAGGTCAATTATGTGGCGTTGTCTCCCATGGCTTCAACTTCTGATGACTTAGATCCAATAGTTGACATGGTGATCTCTTCGATAGGTTTGTTAGAGATTGATCTCTTTACTCCTATCGCGACCCTCAACATGGTGTCCTTCCAGAATGTGTTTCTTCCATCAAATGAAGACCTCTTGGAAGCCATGAACGAGTTTTTTCCCTTGACATGGTCTCCTTCCGCAACATTGTCCTCTTGGAATCCATGATCAAGACCACTTTCGAGGATAGTTTTTGCATCTCTGAGGAAACCTCGTTAAAAAATGAAAAAGAGGTCTTTGAGCATGGTTTTTTGATTTCAAGCTCATTAAAAAATGAAACCACTTATGAGGATAGTTTTTGCATCTCTGAGGCAGCCTCGTTAAAAAATGAAACAGAGGTCTATGAGCATGATTTTCTGATTTCAAGCTCATTAAAAAATGAAACTAGACTTGAGCATGGTTTTTTAATTTCAAGCTCGTTAAAAAATGAAACCACTTACGAGGATAGTTTTTTTCATCTCTATAGCAACCTCGTTAAAAACTGAAACAAAGGTTACGAGCATAGTTCTTGTTTCTATGTCAAGATCGTTAAAAAATGAAAGAGTTTTCCCCCTCTCTGTTTGGGTCAAGTCATTCATATAGTATTTGAAGCTTCATTTCATTCTCCTTTGCAGTTGGATGAAACGAAGATTAGGGGGAATTTGCCTTAGCCTCTGGACTTCATGATGAAGTTGAGCCACTAACTTCTTAAACTGGGGACTAAGTACCAACCATCCCTGTGTTATGCGTTGGGAAGTCACAAGCATAGTTTTCTATGGTTCAAGCTTGTGTAAAAATGAAACCACCTACCTCAAGCATAGTTTCCTCTGGTTCAAGCTTGTCTAAAAATGAAACTAGGTCCAAGCATAGTTTTGTTTAGTTTTTAAGCTTGTGTAAAAATTAAAATCTATCCCAAGCATAGTTTTGTTTTGTTTTAAAGCTTGCGTAAAAATGAAAACAATCCCAAGCTTAGTCTTTGTTCTTTCTCATGCTGGTAAATACATGAGAATAAGTTACCAAGCTTAGTCTTCATTTTTCTCATGCTCGTAAATCAATGAGAATGTAACCGAGTATACTTTTATCAGTTTTTCGGACTCGTAAAGGTTATATGAAAAAGGAACCCCCTGGAGTCCTCTTTAATCTCTTTTCAGACTCTCTAAACATGAAAAGATTGTTGAGCGATCTTGTTCTTTTCATGCTTGTTAAAGTATTTGAAGAAAACGTCTGTTGAGCAATAGTTTATCTCTTTTTCAGTCTCATCAGACTACTTTACGAAAAAGGAACTGAGAGATTTTTCTTTAAGTGTTTTTCAGACTCTCTAAACATGAAAAACCCATGAGTTTTCTTTCTTTGGACTCATAAAACAAACATTGAAAGGCCCATATGGGACCCGAGTTTTCTTTAAGTGTTTTTCAGACTCTCTAAACATGAAAAACCCAGGAGTTTTCTATCTTTGGACTCGTTAAATAAACATCGAAAGACCCACAATGGGACCGAACCACTCCATCCTAGGGTTCGTTAAACATACTCCGAGGGACTTGTCCGAAGGATGAGCTTACATTACAAGAATATGTTATCCTCCTCAAGCTTGCATAAAAATAAAGAGGTACTCGCCATAAATGGTGGGGGGAAAAATTGGGAAAGAATTGTATATAAACCTGTATTCTATGGAAGAGTCACTTTTGAACATGACACCCTTTCACTTGCCTTGTGTCTAGGTTGGAAAATCCGCTCATGGTCTTACTTCTTTATAAGATTACAAATTGGTCTGTGATCCCTTTTGTTGAGTCAGTATTTTCCAAGACGGTTTTCGTGTCATCAATATGTTCAAAAAGATGTCCAACCTGAAAATCCTTCTATTGCATCAGCCATTTCTGTAGTCTTTAAGCCTTCTATTGCATTGGCAATCCTTGAGTCAGTCGTGAATCACTTTTTACTCTGATCTACATCAAATATTGTTACCTGTTTCGTGTCATTGATGTGGGATACATTAAGGCCTTCCTGTGACGAGTCTTTTCCTGTTGACTTCAACTCATTATCCAGGAATTAGACTTAGAAACCAATTGGTACCTTGGAACTTGCATGCCTCAATGGCAAGTTTCCTCTCTTTCGACAGTGGGTTTTCATTATTGACCCCTAATCAGGAGATTCCGCAGAGTGTTAGACTTCAACTCATTAATTAACATTCGTTGGATTGTACTAGTGTACCTCGGGATTCATTGACATTAATGGTGATTTATCTCGCACTTGTTAACGGTATACACTAATGACCGGTAATCAAGTGGTTTCTACCATGTTCGACTTCGACACATGTATTCGCATGGTTAGATTCGTACTATAGAGTGGTGGAGATGAAGACCCTAGATCTTTTCTGACAGATTTAGGTTGCATTGGAGTATATTCAATTTGTATTGCTGCATAGATCCACATTGTATGTCTGGTGGCTATGTTCAAATTTGAGTCTTTAACACATAGATCCACATTGTATTTTTGGTGGCTATGTTCAGATTTGAGTCATACCAGCATGGATCCACAGTGTATGTTTTGTGGCCATGACTTGTCTTACTCGACATGGATCTTTGCATGTCGGCATTTATGCTTTGATTCATTTGTATTCTGAGTATGGGAATGCCTACCTCAGTGATGATATATTATTGTACTGTATTTCCTTGTTTGTTGGCAGGTTTCTGACCGACTGTTTCTTGTTCCCTAGACACACTCAACAAAGTATTTCAGCTATCACTCTATTCTAACTTCATACTTTGGGGGGCTCTCTATTACACATTATTTTCATCATCCCTATGACCGTTAATGATGTAAACCTATATGTTGCCTTCATAGGGGTTAGTGGCCTGAGTTCCTGAAGAGAGAAGGGAGAAGACCTTTTCCTGAGAAAAGAAGTTGCATTTTCCCTTATAAAAACCATGTAAAAAAGGAAGTTCGCAGGTTTCTATATAGGAAGGGTGTGAGAATGCCTGATTCTCATAGGTTGCACCATAGCTAGGGTGTGATATGTTCGCAGGTTTCTCTATAGGTAGGGTGCGAGAATTCCTACATGTGGGAAAAACAAGCGTTTTCTCAAATCTTCTAGAAGGAGAAACTTCTATGGTGAGGTGGCATCCGAATGGTTTGGATCTTACTTGCTTTCATGATTTAGTGGGATCATCCTAACCTCCTCACCTTATCCTCTTCAACTTATAAAAGGAGAGGAGTTCTCATGGAGAAGGTTAGCTTTGGTTGGCTTGGAATTATGAGCTTGGTTGGAGTGGCTTTGAGATTTGCCTTTGTCAAGATAGATTGTGAATATTATCAGATCTATGCTCTCAGAATTCTTGGAGTGAAAGTGTGTGGGGAATGAAGGACAGTTGGAAGGGACCTTACGACATCAAGGCCATGGTTGTAATCTCTCTTTCACATTTAATATGATACAATAATATGATTCGTTCCTATAAATCTTGTTGTGTTTTATTGTATGATTCCTTGATCACATACATAGGTTTATATTGAGTTTATGCTATTGCTATCACTTTGGTTGGTTGCGTTCTTTTGTAGGATCATCATTGTATGAGAATTAGAACAGAGCTAGGATGGCGATGGCGAGAGGAAGCGAAATTTAAATGGTATGTCACTCATCCCTCTTTAGTTAGTAAATTCAATATCTAAAACTTAAGGAAAGCGTCATGTTTTGGTGTGTTTTGTTCTAGATCTAGTTGGATCTAGGGAGATCAGTTAGTGTTTGCACCTACCGATTTGGGACGATCAGCCCAAAATGGCCAGCATTGGATATTATTGGGACGAATAGACACTAGAAAACATCATATAATTGTTGTGCGAATACAACGACCTTTTTCCCACAACCTTTATAGAGATGAAAGGAATAGCCAGAGAATTAGGAGAAATGAAGATACCACTCAGAAATGATGTGAGACCCATTAAAAAATGACAATATATATTGAACCCCATCTACAAATAGAATGTCAAATATGAGATTGACAGGATGCTCAAGGTCGGCATCATCGAACCATTCGAAGAATCAGAATGGATAAGCCTGATGGTAGTACAAGACAAGAAAAAAGGAAGAGGGATCATGATATGTGTCTATCTGAGGAAGTCGAATGATGCTTTCATACATGACCCATTCCCCACACTATTCATGGATGAAGTACTCGAGAACATAGGAGGACATGAAGCCTATTCATTCACCGATGGATTCTCGAGATATCATCAGATTAAGATAACACAAGAGGATAGAAACAAGACCACATTTATGATAGAATGGGGATCTTATCAGTACACAGTCATGCCTTTTGAATTGAAGAATGCACCTGTGATATTCTCCAAAGTGGTCATCGCATCATTTAAGGAATTCATCCACCAATTTCTCAAAGTATACCTAGATGATTTGACAGTTTATAGCCTATTAAAAAACCATGTGGAATTTTTACGCCTAATGTTAGAATGATGCAGACAGTGCCAGATATCACTGAATATCAAGAAATGCATATTTGGAACACCATTTGGGATACTACTAGGATACATAGTATGAAAATAGGGTTTATTAATGGATCCGACCAAAATCGCAGACATTATTAACCTACCAGTACCAAAAATAGTCTACCAACTAAGAGAAACGTTAGGACATACGAGATACTACAAGAAATTCATCAAAGGCTACATGCAGATTACAACGCCTATGGAAAAATTGTTAAGTAAGGATACCAAGTATCAATGGAACGATGAGTGCCAACACGGTCTGGATACCCTTAAGGAAAATATGGTCACCACACCAATATTGGTATTTCCATACTGGGAGAAGACATTCCATGTACATGTAGATGCATCAACAATAACACTTGGAGCTATTTTAGCACAACCAGGAGAAGGAGACTTGGATCACCCGATAGAGTTCGCAAGAAGGAAATTATCATACTCAGAACATAATTATAATACGATGGAAAAAGAAGGCTTAGCTATGGTTTACGCACTACATAAATATAGACATGACCTACTGGGAAAACACTTTAAGATGTTTACAGATCACTCAGCCCTGAAATACCTAGTTAACAAGCCAGTGTTGGGGGGGAGAATCTGTCGATGGTTACTATTATGTCAAGAATTTGACTTCGAGGTAATAGTCAAACCTAGGAAACTGAATGCAGGGCCTGACCACTTATCAAGGGTCACAAATGGAGATGAACCAACGAATTTGGAAGACAACTTTCTAGATGCACAACTCTTCTCAGTACATATTTTTTACGATTACTTTGCAGATATCATCCAGTACTTGAGCACAGGTACTGCACTGCAGGGATATACCACTGTGCAGAAAAAGAACTTGGTAGTCCACACAACCAACTATCAACTGATCACAGGGAATATATACATAATGGGTGTAGATAGCATCTTACGTTGATACGTACTGGACCACGAACGACCAAGAATTTTAGCAGAAGCCCACAAAGGAATAGAAAGAGGGAATTATGCAGGAAAATATATCGCACAGAAGGTACTACATGTAGGATTATGGTGGCCAACGATCCATCAAGACTCGAAATAATATTGTTAGCAATGTGATGTGTGTCAACGGGTTGGCAAACCCAATAGAAGGGACAAGATGGCACTACGACCGCAAGTGACACTTCAGGCATTTGAAAAATGGGAAATAGACTTTGTGGGACCCATTAACCCACCCGCCAAGAGAAAAGGGGTGAGATACATTATCACTGCGAAGAAATAATTAACGAGATGGGCGAAATTCACACCAGTAAAATATTGCAGTGCACAGACTACTTCCCACTTTCTTTTCGAATAGGTAATTACTAGATTTGGGTGCCCAAGATTTCTGATGAGCGACCAAGGAATGCACTTCATCCACAACACCATCTGAGTGATTCTTGAAGAGTTCGAAGTTCATCACCAAAAAATCACACCGTATCACCCACAAGCTAATGGCACGGTAGAAGCCTTCAAGCAAATTTTAGAGAATGCCCTGACGAAGATATGTAACATCAATAGAGACGATTGCGATCTCAAGGTACCAGTGGTACTATGGGCGTATAGAACCACATGCAAAAAGTTGACAGGTCAGACACCCTTCAAACTGGTCTATGGTCAAGAAGCAGTAGTACCGTTAGAATTTATAATACATAGTCTACATGTAGAAACTATCACACAAATGACAAAACGAGGCGTAGTCCAGGAATGACTGGATCAATTACTGTCAATGGAGGAAGACCAAATCTTGGCAGGATTCCATCAATAGGTACATAAAGCGAGGGAAAAAGCGTGGCACGATCGCCGCATCAAGAGAAAGATGTTCAAGGAAGGAGATCTAGTATTTCTCTATGACAGTAAAGCGCTACAGCACCCAGAGAAGTTGAGGATGCATTGGCTAGGACCATACGAGGTAAAAGTTGTCACAGACGGAGGAGCTGTATAGTTGAAAGATATAGTAGGAAAAAACCTCAGAGGAATGATCAACGGGATCTGGCTTAAGCTATACAAAGATAGTCGATTACCCACCGCGTAGTAAAAAAAAAAAAGGAGCCTAAAAATAACACGTGGTATGACGGACAAGCCGCATATGAAACAAAAAACTAGTGAGGAAAAATATAATGGGCATATCAGAAAGGGAAACAAGAGGGAAAAGGAAATTCATCAAAAACACACTAACATGACAACATGAGGTAGAATTAGAGCAAGGAAAGGATGGATGGGATGTCGCACTAAACGCGCCAACTGGCAATGGCAAAGTAGCCATAAGGGTAGGTACAAAATCGTTGTCGATGCATTGAACCCACACTTATGGTGCATTAATCACATAAGGTAGGAGGTGCCCTCAATAAGCTTCATGGCACACCTATACAACACACGAGCACATAAACACTTATTTTATTCGCAAAAGAAGAACGGAGAAAGAGAAATAGCAGCCCAAATGCACAGAGCAAGATCGCAGAGATTATCCAAGATATGTGAAGCAAACAAACGTCCGACAGACACCAGTATGGCACCACCAAAGCTCACAGAACCAAGCTAGATAGTCAGACCAACTAAGGTTCAAACCAAATCGCGAGGAACACTAGAAGAAAATGAGCAACAACCACCAGAGATCATTGATATTGACGAAATCTTATCGTCGGAGGATATCCCAATCGAATCAACATCAATCCAGGAAAATATCCCGCAACCCCAAGTGGAAACCATGAAAGAGGATACACTGGCAACAATGTTAGAGCTTCAGAATCAAGCAGTAGGAACTCATCAGGAAGGGCAGCCAGAAAATGCTGAAGCAGCCATGGAAATAAACGGAAGCACACAAAACCCGGAAGTAGAGCTCCAACCAGATGTTCCACAAATGCCCATCCTAGAATTTTCCTTTTTGGCTGAGTTGATTGGAGAAATGGGCAAAGCTTGGGAAGAATGGACGGCGAAGGAGAAACTAGAAGATGTTGGAACTTTGAACTAGCCAACATAGCTGGAAGACAGGATTCAGATATCGATCTCGACTTGAAAGAAACTAGTTGTAGATATTGTGCTACCTCACAAACTAGAAGGCATATAGGTGGACTCTCAACTATTTGGTCACGTCGGGAAGATCAAGTTTTCCAACCATGACATAGTGGATGAAAGAAAATATCCATATCTTGCACCACAAGTCTTTTCGGAGACAATAGTCGTGAACCCTCTCGGAGGAACTATCAATAAGCTACGCAAGTGGGCAACCAGACTGGATAGAACCCGAATCCTAGGATTGTTGAAGATACCACACTTTGGCAGAGGCCAATATGCATCGACATGCATCAATCAACTATTAGCAGTTATGCATGGAGGGGATGTATGGATGGACAAACCCATCCCCATAAATATTGAACTTATTACACAAATTACAGGACTACCCATCCGGGGTATGGATCTCGCGCTGATACTGGACAACAAGTCCAAGGAAAAAGCATTGGCAAAAGAAATGAATAATAAATATGGCACTGACAGGGGAACGAGATGCATGATAATCAAGCGAATTAACGATACCGCGACACAACTGGGAGAAAATATCTTAGCATGCAAACTTCTAAGAAAATGTCATAAAGATGAAGTATCGGCAGGAGTTATCGCAGTTGCATCTCAGTGTGCAGAAGACACCTTCATGAGTTGGGTGCCATATCTATCAAACTTGTTCCAAATCGACTGTAAAGATGTGTAAGAAGCAGGTACATAATTTCACTACTCATGGATGCTTATCCTCATTGCTTTCATGGGATGGAAAGAACTGGACCACGTCATCTTTTGTAACACACCATAACCAGGAGGAGCGAGATATCGAATGCTGAAATCCATGACACTAGCCAAGCATAAGAAGGAAAATGGAATTATATTTGAAGCTTACCTATGGGAAATGCAGGAATAAATCAACCGAGAATGGAGGAAAATACCAGAGGTTGTCACACGATTTGGGGGCATCGCCAATTTTTGGTCTATACAACAAGCCATGTGGATAGAGCCAAGACAAGACCCACATAAATAGTGGCTACAGATGCGCTATTGCATCATTGAGGGAGACATTGACATGATCATACATGAGTGGTCGGATGAATGGAATATCCCAACCATACCCAGAGAAGTACCGAGACAAGCAACAGAAGGAGGGGCTCCATATCCAAAAACACAGCCTCCACAAGTCCCAGTACCCGAGAAACCAAGAACGGGCCAAATGAAGTTGACTCAGATAGAGGGCGGCTCAGAGCAGCCAGGGACCTAGAAGGGGAGAAAAAAACCCACTCAGCCAACCAATGAACAACATAACTCAGCTAAGGGAGCATAAGAAACCGTAATGAACCCGATCACAAAGGAACCAAGGGGAACTAAGAGACCAATGGTATAAGAAACAGGTGCGCGCAAGAAATCAAAGTCACAATGATCACCACCAGAATACACAATCATAGAGGATGATGGCGAGATGATTTCCATAATGATCCAGGATTGTCTCGTAGAGGACTTTGATCATGCAGTGCACCACAGGGATAAAATGCAGAAGGAGTTGGCAGAAATGGGGCAACTCCTGAAGAAATTCATAAAATCCCATATTACAAGTAGCAACAGAGGCATAGAGCCATTGAGCTCATGGACCATAGAAATAATGGAGGTAGGAGAACATGACTCAGTTCTTCTGAAACCACATTCCAAGGATTACATAAAGTCAAGCATGCTACGAATGGATGATATTGTGGGATAGACACCACTAAAGGATTTGGATTAGATACAGTCTTGAGCACATCAAAACATGGTTGATATACAACAAGAAAAAAAGAAGCAGGAAACACTGGAAACAGTTTGCGCGCAGGCCAAATCTGAAACACAGGAGGAAAAGGAACAATGGAATGAGTTGGAATGCAGAGTGGAAGACATTTTTGGGAAACTTCCAACTACTACGCAAGGAAGTGAACTCCCAGCGATAGAAAAGATCAATCAGATTGCGCAGACAATTGATTAGTATCAGAAGGAGATTGAGACTCTCCGTGGATAGATTAGACCAACCACTCCACCAGCAGTAAAGGAGCAGAGGAAGTAGGAAGAAACAATGCAACTACAGGAGCTGGAAAAACAGGTCAGCACAGTAGCTGACTTGCTAGATAAAGCAGCGCAACTCTAGACAAAGTTGGAAGAGGACCCATAGGTCCAATAATGGGACAAGGAGGAGGGAAGGATCAATGCAATGATCCAAGAATTCAAGAAGCAATAGAAAACCATCCCAATCCCATAACGGGTCAAGGGGACACAAGAGTTAAAAAAGTTACAGGCATAACTTCTCACTGCACAAACACAGAAACAGGAGCGTCAGGCTCAAATAGAATTGTTGCAAGAATGGATAGCAGCAATACTAGAGAAGGCATAAGAAGCCAGAACACAGTCAACATGGACTCAGCTGGAATGTGTAGGAATGATAAGCGAAGAAGTAGTAGTGAAAACAATCGATATTATCAAGGAGAAAACCGTGCAGGCAATGACAAAAGCAACAGAATTGCAGGAGAAGTTCCATATGGCACAACACAATTAGGTGACTCAGGACGAGTCACATGTCAGTGTTGGGGGCCTGTTGGCACCAAGATGAAGTGGAAAGAAGGACAATCATGGGAAAGAAAGCGTGCAGGAAACTGAAGTGACAACTGGCAAAAGATCTATTCTACAGGATAAGTCAACTAAGAGGGAGAGTTGAATCAATTGTATAAAATTTCTTTCATTTTATAAGAAGATTACTTATTAATCAATAAATCATGCCTTTAACATTTAACTTGTAGTCATACATTTAACCAATAAATATAAAATCACATAAATGAAACAGTGACACAGTGATTTTTCATGAGCAAACCTAAAAGGGAAAAACCTCTTCTTCTTATGAATGAAAGGCAAGCTCCAACTCCTCTTTACATTCTTATTTTATCTGAGCTACAACCCAGATGAGGCTGCTACCTTTGTTTCTTTAGCACCTACTGAATGGAATTTACAACTCCCATATGCACAAGCACCAACTTGTACACGAGACTTTTACAGTCTCCCCTTGCTCCTCCCTACCACCCTGGAATCCTTCTATGTCACTAAGAACCTGCAAACCAACTCTTTATCTTCTCTGGAAAAGGATTCATCATTCAAGTCCTCTCTATTTATATAATCATATCAAAATCCATTCTTCTCCCCTTGATCTCTTCTATATCTTCATCATTTCTTCTCACTGTCCCAGTATGATTTTATTTCGGTTTTATATTAATTTACAGAAATGAATTTTACCTTAGAGCTATGGCTGTACCATTAATTCCATATGCACTCACCAACATAGTCACTACGTGTTTCTTTTTATCTTCTACAACCCCTTCGGTTACCCCTCAAATCCCTAGAACAATGCTTCAGCAACTGAAACGCCAACCGTCAAGAACCATGATTCGGTTTTTCTAACTGAATCTTAACTGAAAAATTAATCGTGAAGAGCAACAATAACCCTTCAATTAGATTTCCAAGTATCCAACATCGTTGGATTACAAGCACAGGGTCTCGCTTTGATTTCGCCATTTCTCATTTCAGTATTTCGGCATTTCGGCATTCCTATGGTGAGGAGTCTCAACACTCCAAGTCCCAATCCTCGAAATGGAGCTAGATCAATGGTCCATAAAACTTCATAATCTGATCCCTTCTTTTCTTAATCGAATGACTGACAGGATTTCGTTGTTTTTCCCTTCGAGTCATCATGACTCCAACATTATAAAATTCATGATAAAAAAATCTCTGAAGTGATCGGATGATTCACATAACCCACTGATATGGACGTTTTACGAGATTTTGGAGTTTTTCCTTTCGAGTTTTCGAGACTCATAATAGTCCCTTTCGGCAT
The DNA here is from genome assembly GCA_009831015.1 of Picea engelmannii. Classification (NCBI taxonomy): domain Eukaryota; kingdom Viridiplantae; phylum Streptophyta; class Pinopsida; order Pinales; family Pinaceae; genus Picea; species Picea engelmannii. The sequence goes on along the minus strand of ML779935.1, from coordinate 546,960 downwards.
TTCGGAGTTCGAGACTTCGTGATGGTGGATTTTATGCTTGCTATGTAAAACTTTGAAATTTAAATTTCTGATGTGACGTAAACCTATCGACGTCACACGTGGATTGACATGTGCCAAATAGCTACCACATGTCACTCTGATTCATGACTTACATGTGCCTGAAATGTTGAATCATATTGACACTTGTCATTACCTAATTGTGCCATGTGTCCTTAGCTGACGTGGTTTGCTGATGTTGTTTTTTGATGTGTCTCTTTTAGGATTTCGAGGTTCTTGACACAAACGCGTACCACCCTCACGGGCACGTCCACTCACACAGGACCTTCGTCTCTTCTCGGATCGAAGAACTCAAAGGTTCTGCTAATTCCCTATCGGGAATTTTCCTACCCACAGATTCTCTTCTTCGCGCGATCCTCTTTCTTAACTCCTCGGAGGATTGGAACTCGTGACTTCGCGAGTTCAAAGGTTGAACACTGGGTTCTCGAATCCCCGAGACCCGATGGTCAGTCAACTCACTAAATTTTCCCTGAGGGATTTTGCTACTCATGCCCTCGCTACTCGCGATACCGAACTTTTGGTGCTACAACCTCTGATGCCCGAGGTACCGAAACTCCGATGCGCACGTGTGACTTGACCCATCCACACCCGTCACTTCTCTCGGGACTTCCACGCTATCGCTACCTCGCTCCCTCGCGGCTTTTCTACTCGCGAGGTTGAATAACTTCCCCATCAACTTCCGAGGTCCTTGGTACCAAAACTCGCGACCTCGTTCCCTCGTGACTTCACGATTTCCATGGCCAAGTCCTTGAGCCTTTTCTCGCGAGGTTCCGATGTACGATCCCACATGCAGATCCAATGGTCCTCCCATGATCCAGATCCAATGGCTATTCACCTTCTTGCGCCTTGCATCCTCGTGACTTTGAATACCCAATACTTGGGTTCTCACCCAGCGAGCTCCCGAGTTCGTGAGATCCTTAGATCTCCTCCACCTGTCCTTCCCAGATGGATGCTCCGGATCCTCTCGCCACTTCGTTCCCTCGTGCCTCCCGACCCTTGACACCAATTTTTCAATCCTTCCACTTACGAGCTCCCGAGATGCGAGGTGCCACGTGTCCACTTGCCAACTCCTATGGATCCACTCTATCCTCGGAGTAGTCGAGATCTCGGTTCTCGCAATCTCGCGACTCTCCTTACCAAACTTTAGGACCCTTTCTTCACAAGGTCCCGATGGGCGATGTTGTGAACAATCCAACGGCCCTGACCGACTTAGATCAACAGTGCTACCCCTCCTGAGCTTTGAATCCTCTCCATGCCTTCACTGTAACTACCTTGCACCTCTGGGAGATCCAACGGCTCTCGGAACTTCATGAAATATCTTCCAAAGATTTTTTCCGTCCATTCTCCCCTTGAATATTCTGCGAAACAAAAGTGTTATCACTGAAATTTCGTCCGCACATGGCGACAAGAACTCAACATCGTCAAATAGTGATGAATTCATTCATGGCACTGAATTAATTTCACATCATTCCAAAAAGGTCAAAAACTATACAAAGTAGTAAAAATTGAAGAGCGCTTTACAGAAGTTGGGTGCGTGCGCACATGCGCGGAACATGAACATACCATGTGCGCATACGTGCACGATGCGCGACTGTTGGCGCAAAAACCTGCGCACCTGCTAAACGATGCATTTATTGAATTGGTCGGCCTCTCAACCACTTATGGATCATCTCCCAAGCCAATTTGACCCTCAAATCTGAGCTAAATCCGAATGGTGGGATGGTCAAAGACCTAATAATGCCCTAAAGAGCCTCTTTTCACACTACAAAGGAGTTACACAATAACCCAATGCAATGCTATAAAAAGGCATGAAGAAACCTCATTTTCTGAAGGAATTTCATGCAATGTTATGTTGCCTATATTGTTTTAAGGACTCCATCCTTGACAAGATCATTTGGCACCATTTCATTGAGCAATCCACCTCTCCATTGAGTGGATTTGCAAAGGAGTTCTTTCATCACCATTTTTATTTTTTCTTGTTGTAAGGAGAGCAAGTTTGTGAGGGTCCAAGAGCCTTCCTTTGGAGGAAGAAGGGATTCATAGTCCCCTTTCTTCATTGTTCTTTGATTTCATCAATAGATTAGCCTAAAAACATTGGTGATATTGGTCTTTTTGTGTTTTGTTATCTCTATATCCATATTCTTATAATTTTAGTTTATTTTAGTGTAATTCTTGCTTATAGTTTTGTTTTTCTTTCTCTAACCCTTTCCTCTACAGTTGTCATGCTCAGCAAGACCCAACTGGGCATGTAAACACCTCTTATTTTCTCACCAAGGTGACAAAGAGGGTGCAAACAGATTGGCGACCATACTGGGGAATAGGTATCAATTCCTACCTCTTTTGGGTTTATTTTGCTCTTCTTTTAGTTTGCTTAACTTGCAGGTGCACAAACCGGCCTCGGCCGACCTGCTAACCAGTCAATTCACAAGAGAATTGAGAGAAATCCATCCATATTTTCTTTCTCGGTCATTTGTCACAGGTGTGCGGGTATTCCACCCCACAAACGCACATCGTTCGCGCATGCGCTTTCGTAACAACTTTTCTCTACGGGCATGCGCTTTATGACTCATTTCTTCTCATGCGCCTGCGCTCTGTGCGTTCCTGTCTACACTAGGGGCCGCGCATTTTGAACAAAATTTCACTTTGTAAGTTCTTTGGATGTGGGGAAGGCCATCTTCCTTCTTAAATATGATGTCAAAAATGTTGTAAAGACACATTACACTTAGTGCCCTCATCATATAAAGGGGTTAGTCGAGCACACATAGGCACTTAGGAGGATAAAAAACAATTTCCCTTATTTGCTTTATGCCACATGGATGGCTTGCTTTGACTTATAACATAAGTGGACAATCATATTTAATCAAATCTTAACTCACATTTGGAACTCAAAATTGAAGTAACAATTGTTGAGTATGCTCTTCTCTCGCGCCTCCAAGTGATCTTGAGAAACAGAAAAGGATTGTGAAAACAATATCATCTCCCTTAACAAAAGTTTTAAAAAACCTTTAGGAGAGGACAACAGCCCTTTTTGGGACCCCTCTTAGTTTCATTTTTTTCAAAACACATTTTAAACTTGTAACGGGCCCATACATGCCCACATGCTACAAAGATAGAATAGTGGTTGAAATTTTTCTTTCTTAGATCAAAACACTAGGAGAGTTCAAAGGTTTGTAACGGGCCCATACATGCCCACATGTTCAATCTAGGATAGTTTCATGCTTTTCTAGATTACCTCACAATAGGGAGTTAAAGGATAGTAATGGACCCACATGTCCACATGCTAGCTTCCTAGGGCTTTTGAATTCTGTAAGGTCGTACCAAAGACATCTAGCTAATTAGGTAATCAAACTCTTGTAAAGGACCAAGCGAAGTCCACATGCAGCAAGGTGACATCTAATTAACTAAAAATTGGCACACTTTTCACTCACATACAAAAGTCACTTCTCACTCACATAGCTTCTTCTCGAAACGTGGAGGTCCAAGTAAGCTTCCTCCAAAGGGATTCTGAAAATACCCCATATTTTTTTGACAGGACTATCCACTCCCACTGTCAATCAAACGAGGTTGGTTTTCACCCCCAGCCTCACAAAACAACTTCATCTAAAATCTTTCTAAAAACTCACTAAGTTTTCCTCCACAGGAGGTGCCAAAAGAAATTTTTAGTCTAGGTAGGATTTCGGGGATAGGCATCCAAATAACTCCCCGTTATCTGGTTCTCACATTTTCAAACATAGAGGTTGTCAAATAGGGAACTTCAAATACTCCAAGTCAAGTGTTCCAATCACCATAAGGCAGGGAGATACCTGTGAAGGGTTGAAGGATGAGGTCTGGTTGTTCTGTGCGTCCCCCCTTGAGGCACCCACCTCTTGGACGGGATCCAACCCGTGACTCATTTCTTAGGCCAAAAATCTAAATGTCGCACTTTGACCGAGGTACCTAGTGACCAACTTTAGGACATCTACCCAGGTGGCAATTGTGGGCTGCAATTGCACCTTGATTGGATTTTGTGTGGCTATTGGGAAATATCTCTAGCTCTTTCGGGATATGCCCCCTCTACCCCTCATTATAACCAATTATTTCATCCTTCACTAGTGTCTCTTCCGGTGAGTTCAGACCCCACTGTTGAGTACTATTGGAAGGTCCAGTGCTATTTGAGAGGAAGGACATTACGTATTCTAGGACACGAGCATTTTCTTTCTTTTTTGATTCCCCCACGTGGACAAAACCCACTTACCCATATATATGCTTCTTTCTCATTTTATGTATGATGCACATCTAATTATAGTTTGATTTGGATATATATATTGTGTAAACATTCAACGCAAAGGCTTTTTGTTTCTATATTTCTCTCACCACTTGTTGCACACATTCACACAACTAATCTGACATCATAGGGGAACCACAGAACCCCCGTCGTTCACGATGCTTTCTCAACCTCCCTCCTATCTTAGGGGGAGTATTTGGTCGTATCCGCTCATCGATACCTCCTTCACACACTCCTGTGAGTGCTACTATATTAGGATTAGCTTTTCTTGGTTCTACATTACTTGGGTCAACTTCCCAAGGTCATCCGTTCACTCGCTCTCCTTTACAAGGAAGCGGGGGACCCACTTCCTCTCAAGGAGGGAGCACCAACCCACCTAGTCCCCATCAAGGGTCAGGTTCACAACACACTATGGCTGGAGCTAACCCTCCCACCCCACTACAGATGCCATATTTGGCCTCTCTCAACATACCGGATCTCACCAAAATCACCAATGATCCTATATTGCATGACGCCACATGGCCTGCAATGCCAACAAAACTTCCTTCAGACATACCAAAGTTTGAAGGAAAGGCAGGGGATGACCCCGCCAACCATGTCATGACCTTTCATTTATGGTGTTCTTCCAATAGCATTATGGATGATTCCATCAGACTGTGATTATTTCAACACACACTTACTGGCCCATCAACCAAATGGTATGTCGAAGAAAAATCAGGTTCCCATGCGACCTTTGAGTCATTGGCCAAAGCATTCTTGACCTTCTTCCAATTACCCATCCTCCATGAAAATGGTATAGAACTACTGTCTAACTTCAAACAAACCTCAGCCACCCACATCGCTGACCACATTCATGAGTGGCATAGGCGACGTAGTTTGTGTAAAGCAGAAACCACCAAGCAACAATGTCTCGACTGGTTTCTTAGATCACTTGTCTCTCTACTTGGTAAGGATGTAGCTTCCACCTTCCCTCAATCTGAAGAGGAAGCCATCAGTAAGGCCCAACATTATGACCTCATCTATGCATAGTCAGGGTACTTATACACAGTACTTCCTGATCTTCCAAAACCTGTGTCGTTTGGCCAAGACAAACCTGGGATGTCTCACTCAGCAGACGGACTAATAGGTGCCACCACACACCACGGTCCACAACCCCAACCACCATCGATGTATGGAACACCTCAATACCTTCCGGCATATGGGGGCACTCCTTATTACCCCCCACCCCCTTATCAACAGCCATACCCTATTGCAATACCTCTACCCATCAGTGGACCACCACCGGCACCTCCCATACATCCACCTATCCCCACAAACAGTGGTACTCCCTCAACATCATCTTATAGTACTAGTGAAAGCACTATGCCTTCCTATGTACCTTATGGATCAGTAACAACACAAAATCCATACTTCCCATTCCCCGGTCCTCCACAACCCATGGCGCCCCCACATCCACATGCGGGGGTAAATTTTGTTCAACCCTCTGTTGCTCAACAATACCAAAATTTCGAACAGTTGAATACAGCCAACCCAACTCATCCATCGAACAATGCCAAGAAGAAAATATGGAACAAGAATAACAACAACCCAGGTCGAGGCGAGCATCAACCCCCACAGCACCAACCCACTGGGGGCAACCAGAACCAAGGAAATCAAAACCCCCAAGGGGGAAATAACAACAAACGCCAAGGGAGAAATAATGTTAAAACCATCTTCCTTTGTGCTATTTGTGGTGAGTTTGGTCATTACATTCACCATTGCCCCCAGATCACTGATTTCAAATGGTTGAAAGACTCAGGTAGCCTCCCCCATTCTCCTGAACAAACTGCCCCTCAACAGGCACCACAACAATACGTGTAGCAACCCCCTCCCGTCGTGCTGCAAAACCCTATTCCACATCAAGGTGTGATAAACACCCAATAGGATACACAACACCCCCCACCTCAAGTAGGACAATACCACAACCCCAACAATCTAGCAGAGCGTACAATTCTCCTCACCAGTGAGGAAGAAATTCTTCTGCAAACATGTAATCGTCGGTATCATACACCCGCTAAGTCTCCTCCCATCTCTCCAGAAACAAACCCTACACCAACGAGACCCCCGTTGGTGATCCCTCTCCCTTCCGCCGAACCACCACTACGCATCCCTCGCATCCCTTTGCGCAGGAATATCCATAACCCACAGGCTAGGGAAGCTCATAACTATAGCTTGGTAGATGACTTAGCACAATCCCCGGCTGCCATGTCAGTCTTGGAAGTCCTCCAGACTTGTCCTACACAGCGGAAATCTTTACTTTACACCTTGGGGGCAGTCGACCCCGCAGATACTTGACTCATCACCTTTGATCTTGATAGTGGAGAACCTCGTCTTCCTACCTTGATTGCTTTTCCAATACCAGTGAAAATATGGAACATCACAGTTCATTGGTGTATCATTGATGAAGGTGCCTCTACGTGCATCATGTCCAAAAAAGTATGGCAGAAACTTGGTTCCCTGGAACTCATTCCCTCTGCCATCACATTACGAGCTTATGACGGATGACCATCCTCTCCTGAAGGTCTCTTCCAAAATGTCCCCATTGAACTAGGGGGCAAGACTATCCTCATTGATATTGAAGTTATCGAGGCCCCCCTCGATTATAATATCCTGTTCGGGCGTAGCTACATGTATGCTATGAAGGAAGTGGCCTCTTTCGTCTTTCAGACAATGATGTCCCCCCACAATGGGAAGATCGTGACCATCGACCAAGTCTCACATTATGAGCCTAACCCATTTGCTAACCTCGATAACATTCTTCCTCTCATCCACACCAACCCAGACGCATATCCACTCGTCGAGATGGGTCCTGGGATTTTTAAAGATCCATCCTTGTTAGGTACGTACCATGGAGCACCACCACTCCTTCCCCCTAATCAAGTATGCGTAGTTTCATCTAACAGAACTCACACGGAGGATGTTCTTCCTCCTCAAGAAGCTTCAGTCATTCCTGACGTTTCAATAGTCGCAGAACCACCCCCTCCGGAGCCTCCTGTGCACTCGTCGAACTCAACAGTCCACGAATCCACATCCCCTCAAGGGAATAATCCCGTTTGGGAGACACTCCCCCAACCCCTCACCCAAATTCCCTTCTTTTACCCTCCCCCAGGTATTGAATCTTTTCAGGTAGCCGCAACGCTCACACTACCTAATATGGTGTTAGCAATCCCAGTTTGGTATTTACACCCACCAGAGATGGTCCCTCGACCATCCCTTCCCCCACAGGAAGGACTTACCATGACGATTCCCGTCCTTACCACCACTACCCCCATACTCACTAACCCCCCTGTTACAGCTGGGGGCTAAAGGAAGAAGAAAGAGCCCACCGCTCCACTTCCTCCCCGCATACCACCACCTTGTGAACTATGTGAGAAAGAGGGCCACCAAACCAACAATTGCCCATCCCTACCTAAATTACAAAATTTGATTCCCCTCAATCAAACTCCCACACCACCCTCCACTACTGCTAGTCCCCCTACTACCACCAACCCTTCCAGTAGTAAAGGGTTGAGGACCAAATATGCTTGTTCTATATGTTCAGAGTATGGCCATTACACCCACCATTGCCCAACACTATCGCGCTTTCGACAGACATTAGCGGTCATACGCCAGAACTTCCAGAACAACCCACGCTCTGCTAGGTCCTCTTCAAATATCACTAACATTCACTATGTCACCACTTCAGTCAATGAACATATGAGATGCCCTTTCCCTCTCTACGATTCATTAACTCATTTTACATACTAGTGTCCTATGATCCTTGCATACAGGCAACGTCAATTGGCCCTACTACACTGACCCACAGAGGCGATAATTGACATTACTTCGTCACTCGAGGATCTTCATGTCATTTCCCCAGAGCCCGAGGCACTCCCAACGCCTCCATGGTTCTTAAATAACATCTCTGAGGATTTACCCCGCAACCCCCCCAACTCTCCTGCTTATTCCCCTACGGACACTCTCCACCCAACCACCACGGGTACCCCTCAGTACTTCAACATACGGTTTATGTCGAGTGAACCCTCATCATCTCCTAGCATTTCTCCCTCTGCTTCTCGATGAGGGGGCACCCACGCCGTCACCGAGATCACTCCTCATGAACCCTTGTATTCCCAATGTTTTCAATGCGACGAGGAAATACTTGAAGAGATGAACTACCCAGACTCGCCCTGGGATGCGCTACATCATCGCGCACTCTTCTCTCCACAGGCAGCCCTCATGCCTCCTAACCAAAACCCCATTTACGCGGTCGAAACCAAAGATTTTATCCCATCCGGGCCTATCGATTGGTTCAACAATCCTATTCCTGCCCATGACTCTTTTGAAGAAGGTAATATGGCCAACATTTCCCCCACCATCAAAATCGACATTTCCATTAAAAATGGCATCGTCGAAGAAATCATCATGTGAGCTGCTTTCACTCCTAAGGAAATCACCGCATATAAAGCCCTCTTCCAGGAATATAGATATATTTTCGCCTGGTCATACATGGAAATTCCTGGCCTCGACCCATCTATTGTCAAACATCGCATCGACACCTAGCCTGACATCACACCAGTTCATGAGAAACAGTGACCTCTACACCCATCCAAAGCCGCGGCTATCAAAGACGAAATTGAAAAATTACGTACGGCCGGGTTTATTTACCCCATTGCTTACACTTCATGGGTTTCCAACCCTATACCCGTCGACAAAAAACAGGGCACTATCCGTGTTTTCACAGACTTTCATGATCTCAATAATGCATGTCCCAAAGACAACTTTCCAACGCCTTTCGTCGATCAAATTATTGACGACTGCGTCGGCCACGAGGCTCTCTCGTTTATGGATGGATTCTCTCGCTATACCCAAATTCAAATCCACCCAGGCGATCAGTATAAAACTGCATTCATTACCCCATGGGGTACTTTTTCATATCGTTTCATGCCTTTCAGCTTAAAAAATGCCAGTGCAACCTTCCAGTGAGCGATGACATACATCTTTCATGATCTGGCTGAAATCATCCTCGCCTACTTGGACGATCTCACGACTCGATCCAAGAAACACACCCATCATCTCGATGATTTACGAATCATCTTTCAACGGTGTCACCAGTACAACATTCGCTTGAATCCTCTCAAATGCGTGTTTTCCGTCACCGCAGGGTGCCTCCTCGGTTTTATTGTTTCCCAAAGCGGTATTATCATGGACCCCCTCAAAGTCAAAGCTATCACTGAAATTCTACCTCCTCAGAATTTACAACAACTTTAGAGTCTTCAGGGAAAAGCTAACTTTCTTCAACGCTTTGTCCCAGATTACGCCATACACGCACATGGTTTCCTTCGATTACTATGTCACGACATCCCCTTTCACTGGGATGACTATTCCCAACAGTCATTTGACGATCTTAAAGAAGCACTTTCAAATGCACCTTTAATTAGTGCACCTAACTATAATCGCGACTACATCCTCTACGTATCAGCATCAACTATATTAGTAGTCGGCGTCCTCGTCCAGCTCGGAGATGACAATCATGAACATGTCATTTACTATGTTAGTAAGAACCTCTCAAGACCACCCTTGAAGTACAAACACGAAGAGAAACTTTCTCTTGCAGTTTTCCTCGCAATCCAGAAACTGCGCCATTACATTCTGCTTCGCACCACCAAGGTCGTCGCAGATTTCAACCCTATGCAATATTTTCTCAACCGTCGACAAGTTAACGACAAATTCGCTCAATGGATCGTTATCCTTCAGGAGTAAGACCTTGAGTTTTCAACACCTAAGAGTAAGAAGGCCCTCGTTCTCACCGAACTTGTCACGGCCCTCCCCTCTGATGCCACTAGTGCCCCTGTCAACACCGACTTTCCTGACGAACATCTCTTTTACATCGCGTTAGATAATCCTTGGTATGGCAACCTTCTCATCTACCTACGAACTCAAAATTTTGGTAACCACCTTTCACGAGATGATCGATGATGTATTCGCCATCAGGCCCCCCGCTATCTCCTCATCGGAGACATCCTATACCGGGGGGGCGTCGACACCATTCTTCGTTGATGCCTAACTATTGAAGAGGCTGGAAGAGTCTTAAACGACTACCACAGTGGTGCATGTGGGGGCCATCTTTCGGGTATATCCACTGCTCAAAATATTATCCGAGTCGGTTACTTTTGGTCGACACTGTTTCATGATTGCATTCATGCCGTGAAACGATGTGAGCAATGTCAGCTCTATGCCAACAAAGCCTGAGCTCCCCCCGCTCTTATTCACCCTGTCATTACTACAAGCCCTTTTTGTAAGTTAGGCATCGACTTTATGACTTGTAATCCCCCCTCCAGCAATGGTCACAAATACATTGTTGTCGCCATTGATTACTTCACCAAATGGGCCGAAGTTATGCCCACTTTCAACAACACCGCTGACACTGCAGCGCGTTTTTTCTTTAATCACGTCATATCCCGTTTTGGAGTACCACTCCAACTTGTTTCCAACCATGGGAAACACTTCGAGAATGAGATCTTCGTCGAACTCTCATCTCGGTTAGGCTTCTCTCACGAGTTTGCCTCACCGTATTACCCTCAGTCAAATGGATAGATCGAGGCAGTTAACAAAGTCCTCAAGACCATGTTACAGCGCACGGTTAATAAACATAAAACCAATTGGCATCATATGTTATTTTCTACGCTATGGGCCTATCGAACGATAGTAAATACCGCTATTGGTTTCACGCCATTCCATTTAGTCCATGGGGTTGAGGCAACTCTTCCCATTGAGTGTGAAATACCCACCTTACGCACCGCAATTGATCTATTACCTGACACTTCTCCAATGGAGCAGCGCTTGCTGAACTTGGAGTCACTAGATGAAGATCGTCGATATTCACTACAGAACAATGAGGCAGCTAAAAAATGATCCAAATCTACCTTTGATCGCCATGTCAACCTTCGATCATTCTGCGAAGGCGACCTCGTCCTGGCCTATGATATTTCTCATGATACCTTTGGCCACGACAAATTCGAATCACTTTGGCATGGCCCTTACATCATCCAACATTGCCTCACCAAAGGCGCATACATCCTGGCCTCCCCCGAAGGCCTCTCACTCAAGGAACTCGTCAATGGGTTATAGCTCAAGAAATTTTATGCTTAGAAGTAGTCATTCTACTTTAGGTTATTTTTTCTTTTTAGTGTTTTTTAATCTTTTTTCCTCCTACCCTCTCGTATAAACTATCATTTGTGTTATTGACAGATGCTTCCTCCACCAGCCTACCACATTGGTTATGTCGACGGCGCCATTCGTTGGACACAAAATCTCGCTTCGGCTGCTTGGGCTCTCTACACCCCCTCACATGAAATGCTACATTCAAACGACATATGTTTGGGGCCATCAACGAAAAACCAAGACGAATACACTGCGGTCATTGGCCTCCTGGACAACGCCTGGCGTCATCATATTCATCACCTTAGAGTCTTCCTCGACTCTCAACTAGTTGTTCTCCAGCTCAACAATGTGTACCGTGTACGCGATCTGTGCCTCTTTTGCAAATATCTACAGGTTAGACTGTTATATCGACATTTTGATTCCATTACATTTACACATATTCCAAGACAATTGAATCAAACAACAGATCAAATAGCTAACATAGTGTTAGATTGGCATATATCACATCAAGCTACACATACATAAACATCTCATAAATCCTATCACAACATATAGATAGAATAGACATCATCATAAATCATCAACAAAAAACACATGTAGACATCATCAGGATCTCAAAATATGTATACTCATATATATATCAAGGCCTATCAGGCCATCCGAATGTTTACATACAAAAATACATGTGCCTGCAGGCCAGCACAACACCTCGGTACAAAAATTGGCTCACTAGCCTATATACAACCAAAAAGATATACATCATACATCATTCATGGTGCCTCTATTACACCACCACCTGCTCCTCCCTCAGGAGGAGGTGGTGTCCCACCACCACCTACCCCAGGCAGTGGTGGACCACCCACAGGACCCTCCTGCCCCGGCGGCAGGCGTCCACTAGTCATCGTAGCAAGCACTGCTGCTCGCCGCACTATGGCCCGCCATGGTGGAGGCACCCCCACACACTGCTCCAGGAATATCTCATCCTGGATCCACGTCCACATGCCCTCAGGCACATCCTGCAACACCGTCTCCAAACGATGGCGTATGTCATCAAAATCAACTCCGGCCACCACCGGAGGAGCATGTGATGGCCCCGCATCGGGGTCATCGAACCGGCGCCTCCTCGTTGCCCTCTCGGGCTCTGCTGGTCACCCCATGGCATCATCCCACCGACGTCTCTCTCCATGCGGCAGTCTCTCTGGCTCTCGAGGAGCCGACGCTCTCTGCATCTCCACCTCGCGCCCGCGAGGTGCCACATCTGCACATGCACAAAACAACAACAAACAGATAATATCAGCATCTATATCATATACATATGGAATGATATCTCAAAAGACAACATAAATAAAAAACATATACAATACTAAATGTACCTCGATGGTCAAACACCTCCCCTGGAGGCAGCACCATGTCTGGGTCACCCCGGAAGTCAACCCCAGCATAGGGGTACCGAAGTACTACCTACGGCATCTGCCGCCATATCCGTGCCGCCTCTGCTGAAAAGTAGTGGCCACCTTTGCCACCACCGTGGTGAACCAAAACTGTAGACCACCGCCTCAATCACGGCTCTCATGCCCCCGACATCTCTAGTAGAACTCTCGGGCGCAACATTGACACCCTCTCTAAGAACCATGCCACTAGGATCGACCCAAAGGAAAACTCTCCTACACCTGTGGACCGACAGCGATCCAACTGCACGATCATCCGCGCATGTAGCGTCAGTCCCCACACAAACTGCTCGCCGGCCACCACTCTCTCCAGCACCAGTAGCTGGCCTCCACTAATCTGTTGGGTCTCAAGTGACCCATATATACGCACAATCATTTCCGCTATACAACGATGTGCTAGGGCATCAATAGCGCTGATACTCACCACAGTCCCAGACATAAAGTCTCGACCTAAGCATTATCGCTCACCAATCGTCGCAAGGGTTGTATCCCTTGGAAACACAGGCTCTGCTGGTAGGGGCGTTCCTCGAAAGGGGATCCCAGTCAGAAAATATATATCCTCCACTGCAGTGAAGGGGATCTGCTCTCCTCACATGAGGAAGCAGTGCAGCTCCGGACTCCACATCTGGAGAAGGAAATGTAGTAAGTACTCCTGTGCCCATATCAATGGGCACTCAAAGAACTTTAGCAACCCACAGGTTGCTAAAGTTGCTCACACCCCAGGCCCCTCAATGGCCAAAACATCTCGCAACTGGGCCTAGTCTCACTCTCGCCACCGCACCGACATCATCACTACTGTTCACCTGCCAACAACACAGAGTCCTATATCAGCTCATGTAACCATCAACAACATCAAAAAGACTCGTTTTCTACCCTTCAACCTTGCCTCCTAGGCGCGATTTTCGTTCCCACAGACGTGCACACGTGCGCGCCTGTTCAGCACACAGGCGCGCCTCAATGTGCACCTGTTTGCTTCACAGATGTGCTCTTAGGCGCGCCTGTTTACCATACAGGCATGCACCAGTGCATGCCTGTCAAACCTACAGGCACGCACTAATGCGAGCTTGTTCACTACACAGGCGCGCCCCTCGGGTGCGCCTTAAATTCCTCCTCTCGCACACCCATGCACGTCTATTCAATGTACAGGCGCGCACTTCTGTGCGCCTTTCACCAAATTGTCTACGCATGTGGGCCCACACCCCACAAAAAACCCCTAAAAACCCCTGTATGGCCCCCTCGTACAAACCCTTCCCAAAAATTGAAAACCTATTTCTATGCAGGATGATCAGACCACTAACCTGATACTCGCAGAACGTCGATCTGATGCCTCATCCTCCCCAAATCTCCAAATCTCCTTTGAAAACTGCTCGTCCAGTCACTATTGCAGAAGGTACAAATGAGGTGGCAATAAGGGCCCTACAACTATATATAGGCCTTTTGCCAAACTTCCACTCACCATTCCGGGAGCCCAAGGTGTTCGTTTTTCAAACCATCTTCAGCCACGGGATCAGCATCCCACCACCTACATCACAGTCGTCCCTGGGTCACTTTTCATCATGAGCCCCCGAGGTGCCTTTTTTTCATATCATGTTCAGGTACGCCCATGCATTGTCACATTTATCTAATACATGCTCATATCTTTGGTTCTCTTCAGATATTGTTCACTTTGGGTATTTTGGTTGTTATGTGTGCAGGTACTTGCTCATCATTCATCGGCATCATCCCTTCAGGTATATACTCAGCACTGGCATGTAGTCTCTCCCGCTGTATTGCATTTACATTCCCAGTCACACCCTCTGATATTGGCATTTAGGATCCTCATTCCCGGCTCTACAGTACCCACACCTCCATTTGCATCTTCGGTATTGTTACCCGGTAGCATTCTTACCCACATGAGTTGTCCCATTCATAGCACCTTTTGGCACTTTTTGACACTCATGCTGTTTTTCATTACCCTTTAGGGATGGGAGTCCCGATCGTCTTTCAACCATGTCGTGAATCAGCCACATACTCCTTTTCCTCATTTTGCTAGCTTTCCCACATGGACTCCCAGATTATCTCTTTTTGGTTCTATTTTTTACCTGCACCTCCGCAGTCTCATGAACCCTCCATTTCATCCACAATCAGTTTGCCCATCTGCGAACCTACCTTCATTTCACCTACCTCATACAGAAACTCACCAATGGGGCCCCCACCCTTCATCAGTTTTCCAAGAACATTATGCCCTACGTGGGCCACCCATATCACACTGGGGCACCCGTTTCTGTATTTGTACATTTCTCCCCACTTATTCATTATTTATTGTAAAAACGCCTTTATTTCCAGTCTTTACATTTTATTTTTGTCATCACCGTTGGTGACTTGCTTCCTTTTGGCCCCACGCAACCCATGTCACCCTTGGTTGGAGCATGACTTATCATCTACCCTTGCCAGCATCGTCCATATATTTAGAGTACTCCACAGGTCACTTACCTCTACCCTCTGAATTTGTTCACCTTGTCCGGCCTCTGGCACAACTTATCACTGGTCTTGTCATCCCCCCTACACTCACCCTTATTACACGGTTGCGGCCACTTTTTATCTCATACATCCTCCAACCGAGGGAAGTCTTGAGCCTTCCCACTTCTTGACTTCATCCATGTACCTCTGCCACTTCCTCACCTCAGTAGATTCCATGAAGCCCTTTGCTTCTGGGAGTCGCATTCCCCTTTTTTTCGACATCAGCAAAATTTTTCGGAAGGGCGACAGTATCTTGATTCTCATTCTCCATTCAATGAGAGATCTCAGATGACACAGGGTGAAACACCATTGTTCCCTGATGTCGTTGGCCCCCATAACATTCGACGCCAACACTTTCTCATGTTATGGTGAGTCTTACTTTGCATCTATTGCAGTTATTTTTACCATTTGCTGAAGACCTCTGAACTTGGTAGGGCTATCAATGCCCACATCATCGCTGTTGCTCATTACCGTGATCATTGGCTATTGTTCATAGTATGTTCCTTTGCAGAATTGTCTTCTGCCTTTATCATCACTGCCCCCGAGGGCGCTGCAGTTGTCTACACCAACACTTCATTCATCTTTTTTCAGAGTTACATAACACGAGCATGGGGCATGTCCGCCTCATTTGTACACAGTTTTCTCTTTTTTGCACAAATCTCAGAAGTTCGGGTCTTACCAGTTCCTTTTTTCTCCAACGGATCTCTCTGAACAATCCCACTATTGCTCTCCCTTACAACAACATTCTCAGTAGAAGAAACATTGATGGATTTCGGCTATATGTATGCTCCTAACCTCATCCATCAGGGGGCATATGTTATCACTGAAATTTCGTCCGCACATGGCGACAAGAACTCAACATCGTCAAACAGTGATGAAGTCATTCATGGCACTGAATTAATTTCACATCATTCCAAAAAGGTAAAAAACTATACAAAGTAGTAAAAATTGAAGAGTGTTTTACAGAAGTTGGGTGCGCGCGCACATGCGCGGAACAGGAACGTACCATGCGCGCA
This sequence comes from Picea engelmannii, assembly GCA_009831015.1. Lineage (NCBI taxonomy): Eukaryota > Viridiplantae > Streptophyta > Pinopsida > Pinales > Pinaceae > Picea > Picea engelmannii. Next base: position 530,494 of record ML779935.1, on the reverse strand, counting down.
TACGCGCATGATGCGTGGTTGTTGGCGCAAAAACCCGCGCACCTGCTAAACAACGCATTTATTGAATTGGTCGGCCTCCCAACCACTTATGGATCAGCTCCCAAGCCGATTTGACTCTCAAATCTGAGCTAAATCCAAATGGTGGGCTGGTCAAAGACCTAATAATGCCTTAAAGAGCCTCTTTTCACACTACAAAGGAGTTACACAATAACCCAATGCAATGCTATAAAAAGACATGAAGAAACCTCATTTTCTGAAGGAATTTCATGCAATGTTATGCTGCCTATATTGTTTTAAGGACTCCATCCTTGACAAGATCATTTTGGCACCATTTCATTGAGCAATCCACCTCTCCATTGAGTGGATTTTCAAAGGAGTTCTTTCATCACCATTTTTATTTTTTCTTGTTGTAAGGAGAGCAAGTTTGTGAGGGTCCAAGAGCCTTCCTTTGGAGGAAGAAGGGATTCATAGTACCCTTTATTCACTTTGATTTCATCAATAGATCAGCCTAAAAACATTGGTGATATTGGTCTTTTTGTGTTTTATTATCTCTATATCCATATGCTTATAATTTTAGTTTGTTTTAGTGTAATTCTTGCTTATAGTTTTGTTTTTCTTTCTCTAACCCTTTCCTCTACAGCTGTCATGCTCAGCAAGACCCAACTGGGCATGTAAGCACCTCTTATTTGGTCACCAAGGTGACAAAGAGGGTGCAAACAAAAAGAGTGTCTCTCCACGAGACTCGTTGCTCGCTCGCCAACCTGTGACACTTTCCTCCGACTTCCAATGGAAACTTCCATGCACTTAGTCTTCAGTGAACTCAAAGTTCTATTCCTCAGGAGCTTTTCCATGACTTCAACAGTCTCTTAGGAAAAAGAGATCTTTGTGCACGCACTGGCAACTCTGGCCTGAAACCTTTCACTGCACAAACTCCCGGTGCTCTTCTTCAATGATATCACGAAGGTTCTATACCTCCTGAGCTTTCCCACTCTGACTCTTTCAAAAGGATTTTCACGCGCTCCTCACGACAATCGTTCAACAACTCTCAAGTGTTGAATCTCTTCGACTCTATGCAACTCCTGCAGCAGCAGTCTTTGATTCCCTTTACTCAGATTCACAACTGAGACTTCTTCTTCGGCCTGCACACTCCTTGCACGGCTTCAACAACCCACTTCCATTTCTGGGTGAATGAGAACAAAAGTTAATCTACTGAACCTTCATCAATGCACTCCTTGTGGATGTATTCAACTGCACACCTTGCAGGAATCTCCTAGCTCATATAGAGAAACAATTGAACCTCATTCTCTCTCCCTTTCAGAATTTTGTTTGAAACATGAAATCACACGCACAACATATACAAAGAAAATGCATAACAAGAAGGCAAACCTTCATGAGCACAACATCAATACACAAAGAAAACAACACAACCCATGAGCTTGAATCAAATATTTCTTCTATTAATTCAAATGCCTGTACATGGGTGTTCTTCATACAACATTCTCTGCTCGCTCTCCTCTTCTCCTGGGTTGATAATATTACAATGATACAATGAGGGTGTCTATATTTTTTTTCCCTCTTAGACTCTAAACTATCAAATCTAGACTTAAACATCTATCTACCAACATTAAATCTATTAAATGCCTCATATCTACCAAAGGATGAGAGCTTAAGGCTCAAGGTCCAATACAATATACAAATGCGCCTTCATAAATGGATTCATTAAAGACTTGCGCTACAATCCCAAAGAACTTCAAAAATTTGAGTTGGTTTGTCCAGTTGATCTCTGCTTGATGTGCTGGCTCGCTTGATGAGTTGGTGATGCTCCTGCATCATACTCCTCGGCTTGAAAACTTTCATGGGCTCCTGTCCATGAGCTCCTGCACGGTCTATCCATGCTTTTGAATCTTTGCTTCAGTCTCCCAGCTGGCATCTTCCATTGGATGGTTCCTCCATTTGACCAGATATTCGAAGTATTGCTTCTATCTGGTCCTTTTGTTGACTCTCTTGTCAAGTATACGCTCCATCTGTCATTTTTCTGCAATCGTCATCTGCTTCTACCACTGGATTTCTAGTTTTTCATCACTTCCAGCTCCTAATTCCTCAGCCTTATATGGATATAAGTCTGAGACATTGAATGTTGGAGATATTCCGATCTCATCTGGCAACTCAATCTCATAAGCGTTTTCTCCCAATTTCTTTAGGACTCTGCATGGCCCAATTTTCTTCATTTTTAGCTTATTGTATGTTCCCCTTGGTAACCTTTCCTTCCTCAGATGTGCCAGAACTAGATCACCAACTTCGAACTGAAGTTGTCTCCGATGTTGATCCGCTCTGCGCTTATATTCCTGGTTTGATTCCAGCAATCGCTTCTTCAACCTACTGTGAAGTTCTTCCATCACCTCTGTGAATTATTCAGTGCTTGCACTCTTAGTCATTATCTGCTCTGAGTCCCTCAGTTTAGATACTCCTCTTGGATGCCTACCATATACAATCTCAAATGGAATTTTTCCTGTGCTCCTATTCACTGAGTCATTGTATGAAAACTCTTCCTGTGGCAACACATTGTCCCAGCTGCTGTGGTGCTCTGTCACCAAGCTTCTTAATAAATCTCCCAGAATCCTATTTACCACTTCTGTTTGCCCATCCATCTGAGGATGATAGGTAGAAATAAACATAAAATTAGTTCCCATCTTCTTCTAGAGTGTCCTCCAGAAATGTCCAATGAATTTTGTATCCCTGTCCGATACTATGCTTCTGGGTAACCCATGAAGTCTAATGATCTCCTTGAATAACAAATTTGTGATATGAGTCGCATCGCTAGTCTTCTGGCATGGGATAAAATGTGCCATTTTGGAAAACCTGTCAACCACCAAAAAGATCGAATCATGTCCTCTTTACGTCCTAGGCAATCCCAATATGAAATCCATGCTGATTTCATCCCACGACCTCTCAAGTATGGGTAATGATCGATAGAATCCTGCATTTTGCTTCCTGCCCTTCGAATGATGGCAAATTCTACATTTGTCGACAAAATTCTTGACTTCCGACCGCATCCCTGGCCAAAAGTATGCTTCGTTCAGCTTTGCAAATGTCTTGTCGTGGCCAAAATGCCCTGCCAATCCACCACTGTGCTTCTCTTTTAGCAGATTCTCCCTCATGGAGCAATTTGGAATGCATAACTGATTTCCTATGAACAACAAGCCATTTTGGATCATGTAATCCATCCATGGGATTTTTTCTTTGAGAACTAGATTCTCAGCTGCTTCATATGCCTCTGCAAAATCTGCATCACTTGTATACATGTCCCTAAGATTTTCAAAACCCAATGTTTTGACTCGGAACTCCTGCAGCAACAAACACTTCCTGCTCAAAGCATCAACCACTTTGTTAGCAGTACCTGAAATGTGTTTAATTACAAATGTAAAATTCTTCATATACTCTACCCATTTAGCATGTTTCTGATTCATCTTCTCTTGTTGAGTCACAAAATGTAATGCATGATTATCACTGTACAACACAAATTCTTTTGGGATCAAGTAATGCCTCCACTTCTTCAGCACCTGTATGATAGCATAAAATTCTTTATCATACGTGGAGTATTTCACTTTTTCCTCATCCATCTTCTCGCTGAAATATGCAATTGGTCTGTCCTCCTGACTCAAGACTGCTCCTATGGCAAAGCCACTTGCATCACATTTCACCTGAAATGTTTTCAGGAAATCCGGCAACACCAACACTGGTTGTTCCATGATCTTCCGCTTCAACAGATTAGAGCTCTTTTCTGCCTCTTCAGTCCAATGAAAAGATTTATGTCTTTTCTTGACAGTATCCATCATCGATGCGCTAATCCCACTAAAATTCCTGATGAATTTCCAGTAGAAACTAGCCAGTCCATGAAAACTTCTCACCTCGAAAATATTTCTCGGTGATGGCCAATTTTTAATTACCTCCACTTTACTTGGATCCATCTTCAATTCATTCATCGATATGAAAAATATCAAGTAAATGAGTTATGTCTTCATAAATGAAGATTTCCTCATGTTGATCAACAGATTCTCTTGCTGTAGCTTCCTCATTACTGTAGCTAAATGCTTCAGATGCTCTTCTTTTGTTTTGCTGAAAATCAATATGTCATCCAGATAAACAATGACAAACTTACCAATGAATTCCTTCAGCACTTCATTCATTAACCTCATGAAGGTACTTGGTGCATTCGTCAAACCAAATGGCATGACTAGCCATTCGTACAACCCTTCGTTGGTCTTGAATGTTGTTTTCCACTCATTGCCTTCCCTCATGCGAATTTGATGGTATCCGCTTTTCAAATCAACCTTTGAAATTTTTTTGGCTCCACTTAAACAGTCCATCAAGTCATCCATCCATGGCAATGGGAATCTATACCTGATGGTTATCTTGTTTATCACCCTTGAATCAGTGCACATCCTCCAGCCTCCATCTTTCTTTGGACTGAGTAATGTTGGAACAACACATGGACTCAAGCTTTCCCTGACCTAGCCTTTGTCCAACAACTTCTGGACCTGTATTTTAACCTCCTCATTCTCCTATGGCGTCAATCTATACGTGGCTTTGTTCGGAAAACTGGCTCCTGGTATGAGGTCTATATGATGGCTCACACTCCTCATCGGTGGCAATGAATGAGGTAATTCATCTACCACAATGTCAACGAACTCTTCCAGTAGTTCCTGAATTTCTACCGACGAATCATCCACTCTTGTGTTGGTCAAAACAAATTTTGGTTTCTTGACCACAAAGAATTGTGGATCTTCCTTCTTCTTTACTTCTGCCAGAAGTTCCTTCCCACTCATGAGAAGTATAGTATTTCTCGGCTCTGGTTTTACTTCTTTGTCTTTAATTGGAAGTAGCATATGTGTTCTTCCATTCTTCTCCGGAGTATACGTATTCATCTTCCCATCATGAATCACGTTCCTGTCATATTGCCATGGTCTTCCTAGCAATAAATGACATACATCCATAGGAATAACATCACAGAGTATTTTATCATTGTATCCTCTTATCTTGATGTCAACTAAGCAATTTGGTGACATTTACTTGATGTCCCTTCTGTAGCCATGAAACTCTGTATGGACTCGGGTGATCAGTTGTTTCCAGATCTAGTTTCTCCACCATCTCGGTTGAAACGAGATTGTCTGTGCTTCCGCTATCCACGATAACCTTGTACTTCCTGTCTTTGGTCTTGCATGCAGTTCTGAAAAGTCTGTTTCTTTGAGCTGTGTCCTCCACCTCCTTATCGGGTGTTAAGAGAACTTTACGCATCATCAAAAACCTTTCGTCTTCTGCACCTTCTGCTTCAACATCTCACCTCTTTGCTTCGGCGATGTGAGCTTCTCCTCCATTCTTCTTCCTATCTGGACAATCAACTACCTTGTGCCCATTCTTCCCACATGTGAAGCATGTGAGGACTCCACCTCTGCCTCTTCCTCTACCTCTGGTACGAGGAAATGTGTTATTATCAGCGTATCCTCCACCTTGTTCTATCTGCAGCCTTTGTTGTTCAGTGTTCTGGGCTCATTGTGAACTTCCACCTCTTTCTGTTCTTGTCTGAGGATTCTTCCAGTCGTCCTTAGATTTCTGGAACTTGTCTTGGGAAACTGAATTACCTTTTGGCTAACTCCTGCCTCTACCTCGCTGTGCTGGCTTACGGCTTAGCTTTTCCTCAACTTTCAATGCCATCTGATATGCATCCTACACCGTTCTGATGGTTTTCATACTCATCTCATCCTGGATATCGTATCTCAAGCCATTCATATACCTAGAAACTTTTTCATCATCGGTCTCCCGATGACCTGCTCTGATATTTAGCTTGTAAAATTCCTCAGTATACTCCTTTACTGTCATCAGCTTCTGTCTCAGGTTCTGCATTCTCCTGAACAGTGTGATTTGATAATCCCTTGGGATGAACTTTGCCTTCATCTTCACAATCATTCGATCCCATCTTTTAATCTTTTGCTTGCCTTTGGAATGTCTATCTGCTTGTAGCTCGTCCCACCATAATGTTGCGTGTCCCTTCAATTTTGTGACATCATGTCTAACCTTCTTATCTTCTTCGATATCTTCATAATCGAAGTAAGTGTCAAGAGCTCGAATCCAATCCAGTAGTTCTTCTGCATCCAGATTTCCTTCATAGGTTGGAATGTCCATCTTTTTTTTCGAACTCATCCGAGAGATAGCTTTAATTAATCTCTCATTGGATGCATCTTCGGCTAGAACTTCTCCTTGCTGTTCAGCTTCAACTTCACCTTCGGAGTCACTCAGATCTCCAGCACTGGCTATGCATCTCTGCGCTGCTTCCATATCTTCTATTCTCGCTCGAAGATCACATATTTTCCTTTCCATTTCTGGATTCTGTGCTTGTCTCCCTCTGCCTCTCTGGTTTCCCCTATCCTCTGGATCGGGTGATTGTCTTTCTCTCCTCGGCGGCATGGTGAATTTTCTCTCCTTCTCTGCTACATAAAGAAAAGAAACTTTCTCGCTCTGATACCACTTGATGTGTATCAGAGTGCTCCTTCTCTTCCTCGCTCCTCTTGCATGAAATATACAGACAATAAATCTTCTTTGATACCACTCTGACGCAAACACGTATCACCCTCACAGGCATGTATGCTCACATAGGACCTTCCTCTCTTCTCGGCCCGAAGAACTCAAAGCTTCTCCTAATTCCCTATCGGGAATTTTCCTACCCACAGATTCTCTTCTTCGTGCGATCCTCTTTCTTAAGTCCTCGGAGGATCGGAACTCGTGACTTCATGAGTTCAAAGTTTGAACACTGGGTTCTTAGATCCCTGAGACTCAATGGTCAGTCAACTTGCTGACTTTTCCCTGAGGGATTTCACTACTCGCGCCCTCGCTACTCGCGATACCAAACTTTTGGTGCTACAACCTCTGATGCCCGAGGTACCGAAACTTCGATGCGCACGTGTGACTTGACCCGTCCACACCCATCACTTCTCTCAAGACTTTCGTGATATCTCTACCTTGCTCCCTCACGAGTTCGCTACTCGCTAGGTTGAATAAATTCCCCATCAACTTCCGAGGTCCGAGGTGCCGAAACTCGCGACCTCGCTCCCTCGTGACTTCGCGATTTTCGTGGCCAAGTCCTCGAGCCTTTTCTCGCGAGGTTCTGATCTATGATCCCATGTGAGGATCCAACGACTATTCACCTTCTCACGCCTCGCATCATCATGACTTTGAATACCCAATACTTGGGCTCTCACCCAGCGAGCTCCCGAGTTCGCAAGATCCTTAGATCTCCTCCACCTGTCCTTCCCAGATGGACGCTCTGGATCCTCTTGCCACTTTGTGCCCTCGTGCCTTGCGACCCTTGACACCAATTTTTCAATCCTTCCACTTACGAGCTCCTGATATGTGAGGTGCCACATGTCCACTTGCCAACTCCTGTGGATCCACTCTATCCTCGGAATAGTCGAGATCTTGGTTCTCGCAATCTCGCGACTCTCCTTACCAAACTTTAGGACCCTTTCTTCATGAGGTCCCAATGGGCGATCTCGTGAACAATCCAACGGCCCTGACCGACTTAGATCAATGGTGCTTCCCCTCCTGAGCTTTGAATCCTCTCCATGCCTGCACTTTAACTACCTTGCACCGCTGGGAGATCCAACAACTCTCAGAACTTCGTGAAATCTCTTCCAAAGATTTCGTCCATCCATTCTCCCCTTGAGGATTCTGCGAAACAAAAGAGTGTCTCTCCACGAGACTCATTGCTCACTTGCCAACCTACGACGCTTTCCTCTGACCTCCAACTGCAACTTCCCTGCACTTAGTCTTCAGTGAACTCAAAGGTCTATTCCTCCTGAGCTTTTCCACGACTTCAACAGTGTCTTAGGAAAAAGAGATCTTTGTGCACGCACTGGAAACTCTGGCCTAAAACCTTTCACTGGACAAACAACCGGTGCTCTTCTTCAACGATATCACGAAGGTTCTATACCTCCTGAGATTTCCCACTCTGACTCTTTCAAAGGGATTTGCATGCGCTCCTCGTGGCAATCGTTCAACATCTCTCAAGTGTTGAATCTCTTCGACTCTGCGCAAGTCCTGCAACAACAGTCTTTGATTCCCTTTACTTAGATTCACAACTGAGAATTCTTATTCATCCTGTGCACTCCTTGCACAGCTTCAACAACCCACTTCCATTTCTGGGCGAATGAGAACAAAAGTTAATCTATTGAACCTTCATCAACGCACTCCTTGCGGATGTATTCAACTGCACACCTTGCAGGAATCTCCTAGATCAGATAGAGAAACAATTGAACCTCATTCTCTCTCCCTTTCAGACTTCAGTTTGAAACATGAAATCACACAAACAACATATACAAAGAAAATGCATAACAAGAAGGAAAACCTTCATGAGCACAACATCAATACACAGAGAAAACAACACAACCCATGAGCTTGAATCAAAGATTCCTTCTATTAATTCAAATGCCTGTACATGGGTGTTCTTCATACAACATTCTCTGCTCACTCTCCTCTCCTCCTGGGTTGATAATATTACAATGATACAATGAGGGTGTCTATATCCGTTTTCCCTCTCAGACTCTAAACTATCAAATCTAGACTTAAACATCTATCTACCAACATTAAATCTATTAAATTCCTCCTATCTACCAAAGGATGAGGGCTTAAGGCTCAAGGTCCAATACAATATACAAATGTGCCTTCATAAATGGCTTCATTAAAGACTTGCGCTAAAATCCCAAAGCACTTCAAAAATTTGGGTTGGTTTGTACAGCTGATCTCCACTTGATGTGATAGCTCGCTTGATGAGTTGGTGATGCTCTTGCATCAATACTCTACTTCAAAGGTTAAAGTTCCTTTGATCTTTGATTTCCCAGTCTGTGAAACTCCGAAATGGAGTCTTTGCCATGCTCTGATCTTTCGCATTTCACGATTTCATCATTCTTGTCGTGAGTTTCCTTGACACCTCCAACTCTCGGTATCTAAAACTTTGAAATGGATATTAATTCATGGTTTCTCATTTCACGATTTCATCATTCTTGTCATGAGTGTCCTTGACACCTCCAACTCCCGGTACCCAAAACTCCAAAATGGAGATTAAGTCATGGTTTCACATTTCGGTATGTCGAGAGACATGCTGATCTCCAAATTAGGAACCACCGTGCCTGTAAAACCTGATCCATGGTGCCTATGCAAACTAACCAACAAACTCCCCCTTTGGCATTTTAAAGTTTTACATTAATGACGAAACCAAGCCCTGTGCAAACTGTGCAAATCCTGCCAACAAACTCCCCCTTTGGCATTGATGGAAAACTTTAAATCTCTTCCCCCCCTTTTGACATCTATGGCAAAGGAATCAACCATACTCCCCCTGAGCAAAGAAAATCACTTGCAAAGATGTATCATTTCAGCAACAACTCCCCCTATCAATAATAGTCAATAAACCTGTGCAATCTGATTTTTATAATGAAGCCCGTGCAATATTTGAGAATGAAATGAAATTACAGAGGGTAAACCCCCAACTGATCCCTGAGACTTTCAAATTTCATTTTAGATAAAGGTTTAGTAATTACATCTGCTATCTGATCCTTTGTGCCAACATATTCCACTTTAATAACTTTAGACATAACTTTCTCTCTTAGAAAATGAAATTTAATGGGAATGTGCTTTGTTTTGGAATGCATAACAAGATTTTTAGAAATACTAATTGCACTGGTATTATCACAGAAGATAGGTATAGGTTCATTATAATGAATATGTATATCTTCCAGCATCTGTTTCATCCATAGAACCTGAGTGCAACAAGTTGCAGCTGCAATGTATTCTGCTTCAGCAGTAGACAGAGACTCTGCTGATTGTTTTTTACTTGACCAATTTACAAGACATCCTCCAAGAAAAAATGTTGCTCCACTAGTACTCTTCCTGTCATCAACACAACCTGCCCAATCAACATCAGTGAAAGCATATAAATCAAGTTGATTACTTGTAGGATACCATAAACCATACTCTGTTGTCCCCTTAAGATATCTAAAAATTCTTTTGAAGTAGATGACAAGTTTTTGGTGAAGCCTGAAACCTACCAACTTGACAAACTACATGCATAATATCAGGTCTTGTAGCTGTAGAATAAAGAAGACTACCAATCATAGATTTGTATACTGTCTGATCAACATCTTTAGTATCATCAAACTTACTTAATTTACAACCAGTAACCATGGGAGTGCCAACTCGTTTAGAATCTTCCATCTGAAATTTCTTAAGCATTTCATTGATATACTTGGTTTGAGAAACGGAAATACCTTTATCAGATTGAGTAATTTGCAAACCTAAGAAAAACTTCATTTCTCCTAGCATGGACATCTCAAACTCTTTATGCATACTTTCAACAAACTGTTTACTGAGACTATTATCATCACTACCAAAAATGATATTATCTACATATATCTCAACAATGATCAGGCTATCATTTTCTTATTTAATATATAGATTACTATCAGTGTTATCTTTCTTGAATCCTTGCTGCCTCAACTAATTGTCAAGTCTGGAATACCAAGCCCTTGGTGCTTGCTTCAGGCCATACAATGCCTTTTTCAACCTGTAAACATATTGTTCTTCTTCTTGTACCTGAAAACCATCTGGTTGTTCCATATATACTTCTTCCTCTAAATCACC
>ML779935.1:426811-504093 GCA_009831015.1 Picea engelmannii | reverse complement strand
TGATTCTCTTCAGATATTGTTCACTTTGGGTATTTGGTTGTTCTATGTGCAGGTACTTGATCAACATCTCTCCACATCACTCCTTCAGGTATATACTCAGCACTGGCATGTAGTCTCTCCCGTTGTATTGCATTTACATTCCCAGTCACACCCCCTGATTTTGGCCTTTAGGATACCCATTTCCGGCTCTGCAGTACTCACACCTCCATTTTCATTTTTGGTACTGGTACCCGATAGTTTTCTTACCCACATGAGTTGTCTCATTCATAGCACCTCTTTGCACTTTTGACACTCATGTTGTTCTTCATTACCCTTTAGGGATGGGAGTCCCGGTAGTCTTTCATCATGTTGCGAATTAACCACATACTTCTTCTCCTCATTTTGCTAGCTTCCCATATGGACTCCCAGCACATCGCTTTATGGTTATGTTCTTTTTTACCTGCACCTCCGCAGGATCATGAAGACACCATTTTATCCACCATCAGTTTGCCCATCTGCGAACCCATCTCCATTTCACCTACCTCATACAGAAACTCACCAATGGGGCCCCCATCCTTCATCAGTTTTCCCAGAAATTTCTGCCCTCCCTCGGGCACTCATTTCACACTGGGGCACCCGTTTCTGTATTTTGTACATCTTTCCCACATTTATTCATTATTTATTGTACAAACGCCTTTTATTTCCAGTCTTTACTTTTGTCGTCACCGTTGGCGACCTACTTTCCTTTTTTTTGGCCACACGCAACCCATGTCACCCTTGGTTGGAGCATTACTTCTCATTCACCCTCGCCGGAATCGTCTATATCTTTAGAGTACTACCTAGATCACTTACCTATACCCTCTGAATTTGTTCACCTTGTTCCACCTCTGGCACAACTTATCCTCGGTCTTGGTGTCCCCCTGACACTCGACCTTGTCACACGGTTGTGGCCACTGTTTGTCTCTTGCATTCTCCAACCAAGGGCAGTCTTGAGTCTTCACACTTATTGACTTCGTCCATGTACCTCTGCCACTTCCTCACCACAGTAGATTCCATGAAGCCCCTTGCTTCGGGGAGTCGCGTCCTCCTTTTGTCGACATCAACACACTTTTCCAGAAGGGCGACAGTATCTTGGTTCTCATTTACCATTTAATGAGTGATCTCAGACGGCACAGGGGGAAACACCATTGCTCCCTGATGTCATTGACCCCCATAACATTCGACGCCAACACTTTCTCATGTTGCGGTGGGTCTTACTTTGCGACTATTGTAGTTTTTTGTTATCAATTGCCGAAGACCTCTGAACTTGGTCGGGCCACCAATGCCCACATCACCGTCATTGTTTACTTCCGCGACCATTACCTATGGTTCAGAGTATGTTCCTTTGCAGACTTGTCTTCTACCTTTCTCATTCCGCCCCCGAGGGCGCTGCAGTTGTCTACACCAACATTTCCGTCATCGTTTTTCAGAGTTACACCATACGAGCATGGGGCATGCCCGCCTCGTCTGTACACACTTGTATATTGTGATGCACCTTGTAGAAGGTCGGGTTCTACAGGTTCCTTTCTTCTCCAAAGGATTTCTCTACACGACCCCACTCTTGCTCTCCCTTACAACACCATTCTCAGTCAAAGAAACATTGATGGATTTCGGCTATACGTTTTTCTCCTAACCTCATCCATCAGGGGGCATCTGTTATCACTGAAATTTCGTTCGCACATGGCGACAAGAACTCCACATCGTCAAAATAGAAAAAAGTCATTCATGGCACAAGATTAATTCCTCAGCATTGCAAAAGGGTAAAAAAACTATACAAATGACCAAAAATTTGAAAGGCGCTTTACATCATCTGGGTGTGCGTGTGCATGCGCGTAACAACAACGTACAAAGCGCGCATATGTGCACAAGGCACGGCTGTTGGGCGAAAAACCCGCGCGCCTGCTAAACAACGCATTTATTGAAATTGGTCGGCCTCCCAACCACTAATGGATCAGCTCCCAAGCCGATTTGACACCAAATCCGAGCTCAATCCTCATGGTGGGCTGGTCAAAGACCTAATTGAGCCCTAAAGAGCCCCTTTTCACATTCAAAAGAGGTTACATAATATCCCAATGCTGGGCTATAAAAAGCCATGAATAACCACCATTTTCTCAAGGAATTCTATGCATTGTTATGCTGCCAAGATTGTTAAGGACTCATTCTTTAACAAGAACACATAGGCATCATTTCACAAAGAGCTATTCACCCCTCTCTTGAGTGAATAAGCTTGGATTTCTTTCACCCACATTTTCATCTTTTCATTGTAAAGGAGAGCAAGCTTTGAGGGCCTCAAGAGCTTTCCATTGGAGAAAGAAGGGACCCAAGTCCCCTTTCTTCATTGTGCCTTTGGATTTCATCAATATATCAGCTTATACATTGGTGATATTGGTCCATTTGTACTTATTTTTCATTTGTTTCATATGCTCATAGTTTTTATTAGTTTTAGTTTAATTCTTGTTAATAGCTTTGTTATTTTTCTTTATAACCTTTCCTTTCACAGCTATCATGCCTAGAAGAGCCCAAATGGGCATGTAAGCACTCTTAATTTGCTCACCTAGTGACGAATTGGGTGCAAACACTTATGATTCCCTGAATTCTGAAATTTCTCCTTTGGCGAGATCGACGGCCTTTTGAGATTTTCGCTGAACCTTGACCATTCCTTTGACTTTTGTCGCTCATATCCTCTGACTAATACTTGGGACCCACCTTTTGATGTTTCTCTCTTCATGATTTCAGGAGTTGTGTTGACCATGCAACTCTACCTCTTGAGTCCCGAAACCCCGAAACCCGATTGCGGCCCAATGGCTATTGTCCCTCAACCTTTTGGGAATTTTCCCTTTCGCTCTTCGGGATTTCGCGACTCGTAAAAATCCATAGCAGAGAGTTTCCTTACCTTTCAAAACTTTGATTCCTGAATTCCCAAAGCCTCACCTCCCACATGATCTATGTTTCAGATCTTCCTTGATCCGATGTCTCTGGATCTTTTGGGATTTCGTGAACCGGAAGTTTGAAACTCTCGATTCCAAAATCACAGCCTCCTCTACTTCCCGAACCCCGAAATGCTGAAATACCAAAATGGGCTCAACAACGATTAGCCCCTGACCAAATATTGATCCATGTGACTGCTTCCCCCGTGACCACAACCCTACTCCAAAGACACGTCACATTTTGCGACTTCGAGGTTTTCAATGCTAAGTTCCTTGACTCCTTGTCATCGGAATCCCCAGTTTCCGAAATGCCAAAATGTCTTGGTGTTCGTTCTTTTGGAGTTTCGCGATTCACGATTTTGCAATTCTGGCTGCAACGATTCTAGGTCCTTCGATCTCCTGGACCCCAAAATGCCAAAATATACCCCTTGAGAGATCAATGGTCCAGATCCTTCTGGAACTGACGACCATGATCTAACTAGATCAACGGCTTGAAATATTTCGGGCCTTTTCCTGAAACCTTAACCGCTTGCCACATGTCCTCTTGTGGATGGTCACGATGCTTTCGAGATTTTGTCGAGTCCTCTCCTTTGCTTCTAGGAGGGTTAAACCTCATTCTCCTCTTTTCGGATCTGATGGCTATCGGTCCTTTACGTGATATCTGATGGTCACGATCTGATCTTCTGTGCACCTCCTAGGAACTAAATCTCGTGCATGTATCTTTGATCCAGTGGCTCTCGGGCCACTGCACTCCAGATCCAACAGCTGGCCCGATTCTGTGAGTTCAGCGTTTGCAAGTATGGGGTGCAGCCTCCTCTACTCCTCCAACGCCCAATTCCTGAATGTGTGGATATCCAAGGTTTTAAACCCTGTGTGCCTTCTCCTGATCCAATGGTTGTAGGGTATTGGCGCTAGATCTGACGGTTCAAATATGTCCTCCTTGTGCACTCTCCTCTTGCTTCCTAGACATAGGTTCAACGGTCTGGATCTTTTTTTCCAGTGTTGATCCAACAACAGTTGTGCTCTTCCTCCTGAGCTTTCTTTTGTTTTTGACTTAGAATATTTTCTAAGTCTTGAAGGTATCGACCTTCGACTCTTCCTCTTGCGAGCCCAGTTCCTTTGGGTCTTGTCTGCATTATAGAAACGCTCCCCCTCCTGAGCTTTGTCAACTTGGAAACCTCGAAAGGTTTTCTCTGTGCGCATTCTTCTCGCGCTTTCTCTTCTGAGCTTATGGGTGAGACTACTAAAGCTTATGGTTGACCGTAAACACCTGAGTCTTACAGTCAACCATCCTTAGCTATCTCGGGTGAGACTACGCAGTACCTCCTGGGCGTTGTGCTGCCTTCTAGTTTACCAGGAGGGTCGATAGTTAGAGGCTTTGTTGGAACCTCGAATGACATGAACCCTGGGTCAATAACTTAGATAACCTGAGAAGGGAGTCGATAAAACCAACAGGTTCATACCGCTTTTGGGCCCATAATCCACCACCTTTTTCCATGTAGCACTATCGCCTTACCATGGTTTCAATTGTGGGACCACTCAAGAAAATTATCGCCTGAGCATGTTGTGTCCCTACAATGAACCGTGGCCATAGATCTGGTCCTGATATGAGATATGGGTGCACCTACTAGATTTAGCGCCACTACCAAGCTTAATGTCCCACCAAATTTAGAATCTGCCAAATTGTGCCCTAGGGGGAGATGCTACTTTTTGGCGTTCCTTGTGTAGGCTGCGAACTTGGACAACCTGCTTCCCTTGATAAATATATGTGATAACACCCTACATCACATTTTGTTGACTTAAGGAGTAACCAACCGGTGTATGACAACTATAAATCAGATTTTGATGACGATATGAGGGAATTTCAAGACCATACTATAGATCCTTTTTCTTCATTCATTAAGGAACAACATTGTGAGGAAATAAGCCATCCTAGATCTATAGACAACATAAAACAACCTATGAATAGTAGTGAAATCATTCCACAACCATGTTCATATTTGCAGATAGATGAAAGTGGCAGCCTCCATGGGAAAGAGAATATGTTGAGAATATTTGATCTTCAATTGGAACAATATCAGGCTGAGGTAACCTTTTATTGTCATAATTTCACTTCTTCTACTTTTCATGATTCAGTTGCTATCTATATGGATAAATTCATGGATTCAAGGTTTCAACCTTCATTTCATGATAAATCTGAAAATCAAACTTACAATCAAGTGTTGATTTTTGTTCTAGTCTTCATTTTGCTAAAACACATACAAAGAGTTTGGCTTGTTAATCAATTTATTTTATAGCTTCATTGGAAGCATGATTTTACCTGATCTAGAGGAAGAAGTTGGATAGAGTAGGAGTAGGAAGAATAAATCTCGGTTCTCAAGGTGCTTGTTTGCAGTGATTTTGTTTTCAGTATGTGATATTTTTCAGTTTCAAATAAAGAGCGAAGGTGCTCTCAGGCATACATGTTTCCTGGAAAATAATGAAGATGAATAAGGCCACCAGTCTACAATTTCTTGGAAGCTCGTAGGAATGATGCCATCCCCCATGGAACCAAATGTTAGCACATAAATTTGCAGTAGCAAATTTGGTCATTTCGAAGCACTGATGAATCAAGAGATTTCGTAGCGCATCTTGAGTGCATCTTCACTCATTACCATTATTGAATTTATGAAGTTGGCATCAGTCGATATCATTGTTTTCAAAATCCATGTTTTAAAAGGAAATAATTTATATTTGGTCATTAAAGTTCTCTAACTGTTTTATCAAAGATTTGAATTCTGCTCCTAGTTCGACACTAATAAAAACTCCTACTTTGGATAGGCACTGTGGAATCTACTGTAGATTAGATGGAAGAGGGAAATTGGAGATGATGATGATCCATTTTAATGTTGATTATTTTTTTCAAACATGAAGTGTTAAGGAAATATTCTAATTTCACCTAATGGAGGCATCTACAATCTCATAATCCATCAAATAAGATTTTTTGTGTTTTTGAAGAGTTGTTGCATCACACAGAAAAACACAGAGATTTTGTAGCACTTGGAACTACATATTATTCTACATAGAGTGTTATTTATTTTCACTACCATGGGAACTATGGAATTACCTAGCTAGACACAGAAAAGGCGCTACGAAATCTGTAGAGCAGTTTTATAGGAGGGTGCTACGGAATTTCTTGTAGTGGTTACTGTTACAACTTTGATCATAATACCAAAACGACAAAGTGGGTTTATCTGAAATTTTTTTTGGAGGAATATGATATCCTTGATGACTTTTTGACCAAATTTCAGCCTGACCTAGTTTGGAATTTGAGAGAAACAATTAAAACACCAGTGTGCTACGAAATGTGCTACAAATTCTTTGTTTTGCATAGCTGATTGGATATTCTCCTTGTTGGGAGGTTTCCACCTATCAAGGAGGGTTAAAATGGATTATCATGGATAATTTATATGTCAAGGTACACCTACACCTAAGTTTTATCTCCATTAAATACCTCATGCAGTGAGGTGGAAACAATTTATTAATGACTTCCAACAATTTCCTGAAAAATTAGCAGTTTGTTGGATTTTTGTCTCTTTGACTGTTGACACCTATCTCCAAAATTAGAATCCAATGAAAGAGATGGTATTCAACATCCCAAGTATATTTGGATTCTATTTTCTATTTAATAGAGGAGGTAGATCTTTAAGTGGGTTGGATTCATGATCCAAGAGAGGAGAGAGCTAGAGGGGCAGTTTAGTTTCTCAATTGTAAGCCTGAGGGCTTGTTGTAATTAGCATTTCTGCCATTAGAGATTCATGAGAGTTTCTTATCAGAATTTGTTTTCTTTTCTATCATTTTATCTTGTTATATTTATTGAATGGAATCGCAGGCATTGAATCTGAATGGGTTTTCATGGGGCAGGAGATTCATGAGCTACAAATGATTTGTAGTAATTGTTTCATGATCTTTGTTCTAGTTATCTTTTAATTCATTTTTGCAGAGAGGATATTTGCTTGATGATATTCTTATTTTTTTTTATATTTCTTATGCCTCCATCCATCAATTATATCCCTTTTGGTCTGGTATGACCTTGAGTGCCTTTTATCTGTAGGATGTGTTGACTCCATGCCCAATGGAATGCTTCTGCTGATAGTTTGTTTCCCTCTACCTTTATTTCTCTTCCTTGTTGATCCACCATTTTAAAATTGATTTAATTGTTCATGCTTGAATGGTTAATGTAAAAGACCCTTTTAGTGATGTTAATGAAACAAAGCCTACTCTGGTTTTGATGTATCAGATCTGATGAAATCTTATTTAATGGAAGTTAACTTTCTTTTTTCCATCTTAATCTCTCACTTTGAAATTTTACTGTCATTGAAGGATTCAAATGATGTTTTGTATCTATACGACAATGGATGTTTGATTGTTATATTGTTATATCTTTCTCAGAGTTTTTTTTTCTTGGATTTAAGAAGTTCTTGTATCTGAAGCATTTCTCTTCTTTGTCTATTGGCATATCCTGAAGCTAGTGGTAGATTCACTTCAATTTCTTACTAAGTATTCCTCCTATCCACACTAATCCTCAAAACCCTAACCTAAGTTAAAACAAGACCTATTTTTCCGATGCACTTCATCCATAATTTCCTGTGTTTTGACATTGTTGAATTGAGTTCTATCCATTTGACACCACATTTAAGACTTATCTCATAAACTTTTTAATGGGTACTGGACTTATCCTCTAATAGTCTGAGGGTGATTCTCAGTGCTAACAGGTTGAATAAACAACACTCTTATGTATGGTACAATTATGATATGGTTCTTATAGTTCACATATTTGAGATACTTGTACTTGGTTGAGGGATATCTATGTTGTATGGCGATGTATGCATGAGGGACATGCATAGGTTTTTAGAGATGCTTCATTGATGAAATGGTACAGATTTGCATATGGTTGTTGGTATGGTATATGGTATAGGATTGATGCTTGATATGGTAGTTTATTTAGGCATATCATGAGTGATATGACTTTTGTTTGAGGTACATGGTTGGCATATTATATGGTTGATGATGTTATTGGTACATTGATAGAGACACTTGTTGGTGATCTTGATATATGCTTGGTACACATTTGGCACATATTCTTGGCATATGGTTGAGGCACTTCATTGATGATATCTAATGGTATATGGTATGGTGCTGATGTACATGGTTGATATACATAGTTGATGGTACATGGTTGATGGTACTAGTCGAGACATGGTATGGTACATGATTGGTACTTAGTATGGTGTTGATGTACATGGATGATGGTAGAGGCATATGGTATAGGTTATGGTGCATGGTTGATGCATGGTTTGTCACATGTGTTGGTGCATGGTTGATGCATGATTTGGTACAAATTGGTGTTCATGTACATGGTTGATGTACATGGTTGGTACATGGTTGATGATATAGGTTTGGTGCATGGTTGATGCACTTGTTGATGGTACATGTACTAGTTGATGCATGGTACATGTCGGTACTTGGTTGAGACACATTTCTTGTGATGGTATGTGGTGATGTTGGTACATGATTGATAGAGGCATGTGTTAGTGATGTTGATCATATGGTTTTAGATATGCTATTGGTGATCTTGGCATGAGTTGCATGCGGATGAAAATGGATCTGGTTTCATTGATGAGATAGTGATTGGTTGGATAGGTTGATGTGACAGTGACAGTGAAAGTGATAGTGATAGTGGTAGTGACAGTGACAATGATGGAGTTTGTGGCGGGGACAGTGGCAGATACCATGACATTTTTTCTACACTTATATTTCAGAGCGGTATGATAAGGAAAGGAAAGGGGGTTACAACCTCCTTCTAGTTGGATTCGGATAATTAGGGAGTTGGAGATTCCTTCAGGTTGGAGCATAAGAACTAGATGGTTGTAGCCACCTTCTGGTTGGAGCTAGAGAGCCCAGGGGGTTGTAGCCTCCTTCTGGTTGGAGCCAGAGAATTCATGGAGTTGTATCTTCATTCAGGTTAGATCCTATAAATAGGGGGTTGTAGCCTACTTCCAGTTGCGCCTAGAGAATTTGGAAGTTGGTGCTTCCTATGAATGAATTCTTGATATATATAAGAAATCATTTTTTGGTTTTCTTCCTGTTATCACACTAAGTTGCCTTGGGTCTTTAGCCTTTAGTTTCATCTTTTCCTAAACTTTTATATTTTAATTTTTGATTTATCCCTTTTAAAAGTTTCTTTGATTAGTTTCCCTTGATAAATAAAGGGTTAACTCATGAATTATGTTTTGATCCCCACACAAATCTTTGACTCAAGACCATTTTCTATGATCTATCTTTTGAATCTCCTCCATGACTTGACACTAGGATCGACTCACTCCATGATCAACTTGACTTGAATTACCACTCTCCTCACTCATGCCCTTGTAACCTTTCCTTTTTGTCCCTTTGGTACCTTATTTATTGGTCAAATCATGTTTTGAAAGGGAGCGTTGGCAACTCATCAGGAGTTTCCATAGCACATTTCCTGTCCATCATATTCTACCTTGAGTTGTGATTATGACGTTGAAGTGATCTCTTCCTTGTTTTCAGTTCCATAGGTGGTTAAGATGATTTCAAGATTTCATAGTTATGATCTCTGATAAAAGTTTTTTATTTTTGAAAAAACTCAAGTTGTTGCATTGTGCAAACTCCCAGTTCTGACCAGTTGGCAGTGGAACTACCAGATCTAATGCTGAGGTGGATCAAGAGGTGGAGCTTCCAGTGACTCTTTCCTGAGATATTTTTGAGGCATTGAACTTTCTTTATTCCACAGGTATTACGCATTTTCCTCCTTTGCATATCATTTTCAAGGAGAATTAGCGCTCAGAATCTTAGTAATTATCGTGCCTGCGTATCTGGAGGAGAGATTTCCTCACACAATCTTATTAGTTTTCTCCCTCCATTCAAAACCTGTGGATCCCACCATCTGTCTACTGATTTTGATACATTTTCCCACCATTGATATTGATCTCACATCATCCAAGCAAGTCCTATCCTATGCATGTGCACTGTTCTACCTAAAGGTGCTACTCTACAACATTGTTTCTCCCCTGCCTCCTATGACAGTTGAATTGGGCATTTTTAACCCAGTTTCAAAGGCCATTACAACACATCCTTTCATTTTCTCATTATTCATACCTACACATATTCAAGGGAGGGATTTCTACAGCCAGTGTTAGCTAGCTAGCAACCAATCTATCTAAGGGAAATTTTTGTAAAGGTGTAGCCTTGTCCACTTGAGATTTGAATTTTTAATCCTCCTGGTTATTACCACTCCATAGCCCTAAAATCTCCTATCCTAAACTATGGAGACTCCTCAGATGAAGAAGTCACAGAAGGGAGGTAAGGTAGTTAGAACCAAACCTGTGGATATGCATCTTTTTTAGACACAACCCATGGCCAAAGAAGTTTTTAGAAGGGTGGGATGCCTCTCTTTCTGCCAGAATATGCAAAGAGGTCATCCTGAGGTGACAAGGTAGTTTTACTTACATTTTGATGGAATGAAGACCAATGTAGGGGACCTAGAATTTGAGGTGTCTGAGACCTCTATTTTAGCTGCTACAAGATTCCCTATCACGGGTGAGAAATGGTTTAAAACCATGGCCTTGGAAACAACATATGCCAAATATTTCCTTAATCCTGAACATCAAGCTGATAATATAACTAAAGTTGTGCCAAGGAATCATCTTATTGAGCGGTTTGACGGGATATTGAGGATCATTTAGAGGTACTTTACATGTGAAGGGAGATTCATTACACTATACCAGTACCATATAAGGCTTTTGGTGCAGTTTACTAGCAAAATTGAAATGAACATTCCCTACTATTTTCTAAGGAGCATAGGCAAGATGTCAAATGGGGTTTAATCCAAGTATAAGTTTGTGGATACTAGCATATTTCACTCTCGATTGATTAGAATGCTAGTTTCTAAAGAACTGGGTAAGAAGGATATCTCATGGGAACATTTTGTTATTGCTTCTCACTTCAATTTTTATATAGCAGCTACTCCTTAGTCGCATATAGAAATCCCTTTACCATCCACCAATGCTACTAAATCAGGTACTAGCAATAAGAGAAAGAGAAGATTTCTTGTTCAAAATTAAGAGGCCATCAAGGGGGTTGTAGGAATTGAGGAGGAAGCTTGTCATTCTCCACAGAGATATCTTTCACCCCCTCCTCCACCAGAGTTAGAAGAAGCCCCTTATTCTACTAAAACTACAACAAAGAAAGGTAAGATGATACACTTGTCCTCATCTCCTTCAACAACCAACATCAAGGTCGGAAATCACTTCATAAGAGAATCAACTCCTAAATAGGTTGTTGAAGAACAATCCCTACCTAAAGTTTCTATCCTACAGAAAAAGAAAGATAAGGGCCAAGGCATTGGAAAGCCTGTGGAGAAGAAAGAAGAAATCACTTGACAGAAGAATAAAGATAAGGTCCAAGGCATTGGAAATCCTGTAGAGAAGAAATAAGAAATCCATGTACAAAAGAAGAAAGATAAAGGCAAAGTCATAAATAATCCTGATGAGATAGACAAGGTAATTCCTATGCAGCAGGAAGAGGAAACCATGAAAAATCATGTTGAGACTGTTCACATCACTACTCCACTTGGAAACCAGACATTCAAAAGATTAATCAGGCAACTTAGGGATGATAGGAAGGAGGTGGCGCATTTGAAATAAGAATCCATGTCTGACAGGGTTAATATGAAAGAACTCATGTATGGCTACAACCACACTCTTGACCTAGCAAGGTTTGTAGAAAGAAATGCCAAGCCTCTCCATAGGTAGCTAAAAAACCTTTATAGGCATAATAAAGACTTTCAGTCTCAGAACAAAAATCTCTAAGCAGAGTTACAACATTTCCAAGATAAAATGGCTCAAAGGAACTTGCATGTATTGGTTGAAGCTGTTATTGAAAAGGAGAATCCAATAGCCAAGGATAGCATAGCTCCAGTGAAGAATCCTGCCACTGGTAAAGGGAAGAATCCTATTGTTCCAAAGGGAAGTCCTCCTTCTCCAAGAAGGAGTGTTAGTTTAATGAAGTAGCTGGTGAAAGGTGAGCTCCATTTTTGAAGATGGTTCCTTTTTGCAAAGATGAAATATTGATGAAACACTACCTCTGCCACCTATACAGGCTTCTAGTGCTTATTGTTAAGAGTTTTGGTTATTTTTCAAAGAATTAATCCCTTTGACAGCAATAGTGCAGACATTCCATAGCGCTATGGCACTACGAAATAGTCTATTTTTTGACATTCCACCAGTTTTGTACCTACAATGTTGTCGAATCGCCTAAGACTAATGGAGCTGTCAATACCCGAGGTTGCTACCCATTCTGCACATGTTCAAGTAAAGGTGTTGTGAATTATGATGGCGCTACATAAAATTTGATAGGAAACACAGGTGGGCGCTACCGAATTTCTGGAAGAGATGGAATCCTACACAGAGACACACTAGGATGGCGCTACCAAAATTCACTAGATAAATTTTGGCAGAGACAGAATCCTACAAAGAGACATACCAGAATGGCGCTACCAAACTTTTAGGAGAAATTGAAGTTTTCACAGAAGATAAAAAGGCTTGGCGCTACCTTTTCTAATTTTCTAGTTTTGAGGTTGCGCTACATAATCTCAAGAAATTTGGTGAAGGCACTACAAAGTGCGGTACTCGGAGTGCTACCCAAAGATGCTACCAATAGATACAAAAAATCAGGGAGGGTTGAGCTATCATCTTTATGGATAGCAGATGATGGAGAGAATTGCAGAGACAACAACTGGCATCATGATGATAGCCATATGCCTTTGAAGGACACATGGAAAACAAGGAGTTGCGTACCAAAGGGAGATCAGGTTAGTTCAAATATTGATTGGATCAGTCACCAACACTTTCCCATTTTATAGAATAGGTTGTTAGTCAAGTTGTTATATGGAATAAATTCTTAGATATTTTCATGGGAAGGAGGCCAACTCGCACCTCCAACTGTTGCCTCCCTTTTTGTTATAAATAGATAGATGAAATGCTTAAGTAGGTTTCAATGGTTGAGCAAGGCTCCCTTATATTGTAATATTTTGATGAAGTTACTGTGAATTGGATATGTACTTGATTTGAGACATCTTGGTTAATAGAAATCAAGTTCTTTTTCCATCTTATTTTCTTCTGATTCTAAAGTGTTCATGCTTTGAATGATTCACATGAATTGTTGTGGTGATATTATGATGTATGTTTGATTATAATATTATTATGATGTTTCTTCAATGTACTTAAATTTTGAACTCAAGAATATCGTGTGTTAAGAGTCTTTCTTCCTTAGGTTGTCTGTAGACCTAATGTTTACAACAACCTCTACATTCCTCTCACTAAAGTCTTCCCTCTGTTCTTATTTACTCCCACTTACTGATTGAATTTGGACAAGACCTTGATTTCTCATGCATGCTAGTCGTGATTTATCAGTTGGAACATTACCATCTTGTGTATTATCCATTTGACCCCTCAACTCTTTTACATTCACATATAACCTGATGGGTACTGGGCTTTCCTTCCATGCAATCTAAAGGAGATTCCTAGTGCTAACACTACCATTTGGGTTTCCACGTAAATACTGGTGTACTATTTTCTTGATGTGATGTTGATGTGATGTTGCTTATGTTTACATGCTTATGATATATATATTGGATGCATTCATAGATGAGACATTGATGATATATTGATGAACATTGTTGATAAAGTGAAAGAATATACATTTTTGTTAAAAGTGGTATAAAGTGCTCATACTGATTCACCCCCCCTCCCGCCCCCCACTTAGTATTCCAACATGCACACACACACATTAAGTTTCTAATGATAGATGGTGTATAGGAAAGAGGAAGTTACTACTTGGTTGAAATTTGATGGTGCTACATATGGAAGCCATATGTAACATCCCCTAGCCCAACCAAGGGATGTTACAGTGCAGAATACACATAAAAACAACTTTTTTGCTAATTAATTTAATTCATTTTACAACTACTTGATTTCATGTAGCGTATAACTCTGAATCAAAATAGATTTAGCTATTGTCTATAACCATAAAAGTATATGCATCTACAACATACCAAAATAACATTAATGGGGCTTAATCATTAACACAACAACATATAAATATTTCCTGAATACACAGAGTTCATGCAAAACAAATAAACTCATAAATACAAGACAAAAAATAGATAAACACTTATATTTTAACAACGGTTGTGCAACCAATTACTTGGGATGGAAATTCCACCTAGGCATAGACTTTATTTTCCAAATATCAACAACAAATCACCCCTGAGCCGAGGCTAGTAATCCACAAAATAGGGTGGTCTCTCATATTCCACTCACAACTCATAAACTCACAACCCACTAATATATTCCTATAGCTATATTGATTTTCCAGTTGTTGTCTTCCTCCTAACCTGCCCAACCCAAGGAATGTACCCCTTCACTAATATCAGTCTCTCTGTGGAATACCCCAAGGCCGAGGCCCTGGTGAATTGTAATTATGTTTATAGGTTGGTGAGCCAAGTGTTTATGAGTTGGGAGGCTTATGTGTTTTTTTTTTTTTAGGGAGCCTAGATTTTTATTACCCTAAATTGCAGCATACATGCATACCTGGCATTTGGCCCTATTACTTGTTATTTTTTCCAAGCCATCACACAACATCTCTTCTTAAAAACATTATTTTTGAAGATGTATGCACCCTGCACCACTACTGCCCGCATACACACACTTTCTTCACCACTAAAGCTCACGTACATATGCCAGTTATACCATTACAACCCACAAAAGTTGCAAGGAATTCACTGAGATTACGGTATATTCAGTAGTTTTCCAACTGTCCCACTGCCTATATCCCGTCACCCAATCAAATAACCATCATTTTTTCATATTAAAGGAGGTTTCAGGGTCTCATTCCAAGGAGAAGCATAAGAACAATGAAAATCTTCCTATTTCACATCCCCTCCTTGCCCCAAGAATTGCAGCCACCTTGTGAGATTTGCATCAGAATTTCCCATTCTAGCCCTTTTTTCCTTCGTCATAAGCCTATGCCATTTCCCTAGAAGAAGTGTGATAGGAGAAAGATACATGGAAGTGCAGTTGGAGCTTGGTGAAGAGGACTATGGACTAGTTTCATGGAGCAATCATCGATCTCATTGTAAGTAAGCATTTTGATATCAATAAAAGGAATACTTTTTCTGTCCTGAAATATGATGTGTCAAATATCTATGTTTGATTTACGTTTTATACTGACATCTAACCCATGATTCATATATGAGATGCATGTTTGTAGTTCCCTGTTTATCTATTTTTGAATGCATGCCAGTCATGGGAGGAGGTTTATATTCAACGGACCTATCGAACATGAAAGGATCGACACCGGATGCAGAGTTAAAGGTAGAGTTACAATATCTTTTCACTTTTTATTTCATGCATGAATGTGGGGTATATTTGGGGTAGTTATAAAAAGTATGAGAATTTTAGATGGTTAGATCTACCTACATGTTGAACCCTAGTGTATTCCATAGCAGGGTTTTACTGCTATAGCAGAACTGGTGACCATACTAGGGAAACCTCTAGGGTTTTAGGGGGTTTTAGGGGTGTTTGATTGGTTTTCACCTTTTGAGTTTCTTTCTAAGTTTGTTGAGTCTTTAAGGGATTTTGGTCACCTATTGGTTCTATACCAGGTCTCCCTGACTTATTAGTCTACCTGTTTGTCTTCTTTTTTAGGATTTACAGAGGTGTACGCGGCCTATAGTGGGTCTGCACGCATACATATGTGCCCTGCCTTTAGAAAACCCACGTACATATGCAGGTTGCTTAAGCACCAATAGTGTGCCTGTGTCAAGAAATGTCTTCCTTAAGAAGAGGCATTCAACCTCTTCCCTGATTGAATTCTGACTTCTCAGGGTTTCTTGATTAAGTACAATGTCTCTTTTTTTACAGTTGAAGCCTGGGTTTGACGTCGATTTGGTTATCTTTTTAAAGATTTCTTGTGTTTAGTTTGGAAGGGTTTTGGGAAATTCTTCGAGTCTTTTTTATCAACCTTTTAGCTGTCTTCAGGGACTCCCTATGATCCATAGTGGGCCATAGGTCAGTTCTCATTCTTGTCTGGTTGTTTTTCACTTTTTCCCCTTTTGTTTGCTTTAAAGAAAAAGAAAAAGAATTTATTTTCAAGTTTCTTGTTTGAAGCATAAAGAAAAAGAATAGAAAAGGTTTTCATTTCTTTGTTTGGTTAAGTAGTTGGGTTGATTATTTTTCTTGTTAGGATAAAGAGTTATTTTCTTTAAGTTCTTTACTGACTGCTTAGAACATAAGTTGCTTGTAGTCGAGCGAAATCACGTTTTACATTTTCCTTTAAAAGATCTTAGAAAAAGTAGTTATGAAAAGTTGGTTAAAGAGTTAGTTAGAAATCTTTATTTGTCAAAAATAAAAAGAAGTAATTTTTCTTTCAATTTCGTTTACTTATCCTTTTTCGTCTCTCAAAACACACCACTAGTTTCATTGTTGTTTCCTTGACTTAAAACAAGCCATCTAAAATTAACGCTAAATTAAAATCAACTAGAATTTATGTTTGTAGGGTCAATCAACTAGTCTAGGCTAGATCCTTGAATTAGGTTGGAGAGGAAACTCTTCAAGGCTTATAGACAAACATTGGAGTCAGTGTTAGGGAGTCTAAAAAGTCCAGTAAATGTGAAATTTATCTGGGACCCCCTTCCAACATAGGGGATAAACACGAGGTCATGTATGGAAAGGTAGTGGAGATAATTGTTACACATTATTTTCGTCATCCCTATGACCGTTAATGATGTAAACCTGTTTGTAGTATTCAGAGGGGTCAGTGGCCTAAGTTCCTGAAGAAAGAAGGGAGAATAACTTTTCTTGAGAAAAGAAGTTGCATTTTCCTTTATGAAAACCCTATTAAACATGATTTTCGCATGCTGCATTATGGCTAGGGTGCGAGAATTCATGATTCTCACAGGATGCACCATAGATGGGTTGCGAGAGGTTCATAGGTTGCTTTATAAGCAGGGTGCGAGAATGCTCATACGTGGGAAAAACGAGCATCTTCTTGATGCTTCTAGAAGGAGAAACTTCCATGGTGAGGTGGCATCTGAATGGTTTGGATCTTACTCACTTTCATGATTTAGTGGGATCATCCTAACCTCCTCACCTTATCCTCTTAAACTTATAAAAGGACAGGAGCTCTCATGGAGAAAGTTAGCTTTGGAGCTTTTGATTTTGGAGCTTGGATTGGATTGAGATTTGGAGATTGTTAGCTTGGCTAGATGAGCCATTTTGTCAAGATAGATTGTGAATATTATCAGATCTATGCTCTTAGAATTCTTGAAGTGCAAGTGTGTGGGGAACGAAGGATAGTTAGAAGGGACCTTACGACATCAAGGCCATGGTTGTAATCTCTCTTTCACATTTAATATGATACATTAATATGATTCTTTCCTATAAAGCTTGTTGTGTTTTATTGTATGATTCCTTTATCACATACATAGGTTTATATTGAGTTTATACTATTACTATTGTTGGTCACTATAATTGTTTATTAGTTAAAATAATCAAGTGTTACATAAATTGTCAACCTAGGGAAGCCTGTTTATTTCAAAGGCAATCACACACTGTATATGCTCAATCTCAAAAGAAATCCAAAGTTGTAGTAAAAGTTACACTAATCACACCTTGCTTTGAATAGACTGAAGTTCTACTTTGAATTACAGTAAAAGCAATCTTTCTATTGCAAAATTCAAGATTCAAAGGAAAATAATTATTAGAAGAATCTTGGATTATATTAAGAAACAACAACCTAGGAAAAATGAACCTTTTAGCAAATTGCAAAAGAGAAGACTAACTATTTTGTAACAGAGAACAAGACCCTATTCCTCAAAGTAGGAATCTTCAGCACCTATCTCTGATTATCACACTTTCATAAACTCATTCTGCAAACATAATTACCAATCAAAATGATCAACAATTACCTAGGAATGAATTGTATGAAAACGATGCAACCATTAGTTGCAACAGAGTTTCAACAAAACACAGTTTTAACAAGGCACGAATAAAAACAATAATTAACACACTACAAAAACTAATGGGTGAATCTTGTGAGGAAGGTGGGCCCTCTCCTTCTCACAAGATTCCCCATAAATGAAAGAGAACTAAGAAGAAATGCTCAAAATGATCTTTTATTCATTTTTCCAATGTAACAAGTTACAATATCAAAAGTGAACACACTCCTTCTCTATAATTCCCCTCTAGCTAAGACTTCTGTAATCTCCCTCTAATGTTGATTTCTCCTCTATTTAAAGAGGATAATACTCTTAATATAATTAAGCATAAGATTACATGTGTACATACAAATCCTATTCTTAGTCTGATCTAATCTTCTATGCTGGAATAGGATATTCTGATCTTCCATAGAAAAATGTTGTTACAGTGGTTGTAATGGTGTTGTCTTTGAGGTACATCTATTGCGGCCAATGTAATAGCTCCTTTAATTATCTTTTCTTGTTACTGTTGTATGTGAAATATTGTTTCAACATCGCAAATCACGGATTGTTTCAACAACGAGATTTGCATACTATTTAACTGTTTCAGCAACATGGTCTTCAAGCAGTAACGATATATTAACTGCAGTCTTCAAACTGTTTTAGAAACTATATATTTCTAATTAATGGCTAAGTATGAATGTAATGTAAAATTACATGTAAAACAAATTAAACACATAGAAAAGAGAGGAAACATTATATACCTTTGGAAAAATAGATTAAGGTGATAATGTAGGCTTAAATATGAGCGGAAAAAGGATGTAATGATAGAAAAAAGTATGAGAAAAAAGGTACATTATAGGATCCTAACATCCCCCGAAACTAAAAAGGTTGCATGTCCTCAGGAAAATTCAATCTAAATCAGAATCTGGATACTGACTCTGGGCGTGCAAATTACTTAAGCAGTAGCTGTAGAAAGTACTGTCTATTGGGGCTCTGAATCCTTGAACATATTGTAGCCTTTTCCAGGCTGTTGCTTCAACCTTCTTGGGAAACCTATGATGAGCCTGATACTTCTCTGCTGGCATCCACAGAATGGGAAAATGGAACTGCTAACCTATCCAATTTTCAGCGCATTGCTGGACACATTTGATGTAACTGGGTACCCAGAAGATTGTTGTCTCAAGATTGGTAGGACTAAAGGGATTGTGCTCCTTCCTTTTCTCAAAAGATTGTTCCCAAAACATGTTATTTTCTTTTAGGGAAGTAGTTTCTTTGGTTTTAATAAACTGTTGACAATCCTGAAGTACTGTTGCCTGTAGTTTCCGCATATGTTGAATCATCCCTGGTTTCTTCAAAAATTGATAATATTCTACAACAAAGGTGGCAATGTTCTGTGGTTCTAGCCGTATCCAGAGGAGACATCTATCATCATTATGCCTGGAAGCTAGAAAATCATTCTTCCACGTAATCTGGTTGGAAAGGAAGGAGGCGAGTGACCGAATCTGGATATCACCAACAAAAGGATTAAGATTAAGCTGTCTGTTCTCAAGAATGGATTCATTATGAAGATATAACTCACATAATAGATGTTGATCAGTAGTAGAGGCTTCTGCAAAAGTTTGAACAAAATATTCTGGTTTGAACACTGCATAGGGTCTTCCATCTTTGATTTCTTTCATCTGAAAGAATGCAAGTCATTCTGTAAGGAAAAGAGAGTAATTTGGGGATGGTTTCCTAGCAACGAACAATTTTTGTACCAAATCAAACATCAGGAGAAATTTCCTTTTTAACTCCTCATTCTGCTTCTTATGGGCACGAGATTCTTGGCGTGTTTTCTCCAAATCTTCCCAGTTTGAATATATGTGGTTCAGCCAAAGTAGTTTGTGCTCCTATAATCTTTTGTCCTGTGTAATAGAAAACTCATTTTTCCATTTGTTCATTACTACCTGCTCGTTCCATGGTTGAGTTTGTGTTCCAGCATTGCAAGTGGTAGGCTGAGGTAGAGTCTGAGTGGCTTGTTCCACAAAAGTAGGGGTACTGATCTTGCCAGGAGGGGCAGATTCATCAATAGGCAGAGTTTGAGCATCTTTACTAATAAAAACAGGAGCTTTGGATTTAAAAGTTGTTGTAGGCCAGGGTTCCTGTGGATTAGGTTTTCTTTTTGGAATTTTTGAAGGTCCTACTGGTTCTTGTGTAACAGTAGGGTGTTCCTCTTTTTTAACTGCAAAAGTCGTAGGTGCAGGGGAAGCTCCAGGCATTTGGATTTGAACCACTTTGTAGCCTTCTTGATCATAAATATCCCCACATTAGCTGCACATATACTCTCTATATTGATCATCTTTTGTGTTTTTTTCTGCCACGACTGCTGCGCGAGCTAAGGTATACAAATTGAGTTCCATGTCATAGGCTTCCTTTGCCATTACCAAATCTTGCTTGTAAGCTTCTAGTTCTGATCTTAGAAACTCATTCTCTTGTAAGAGAGAAGCCATTGTTGGTTCTGGTTGTTGATCTG
The DNA here is from genome assembly GCA_009831015.1 of Picea engelmannii. NCBI lineage: Eukaryota > Viridiplantae > Streptophyta > Pinopsida > Pinales > Pinaceae > Picea > Picea engelmannii. Next base: position 483,590 of record ML779935.1, on the reverse strand, counting down.
TCATAGGTGTATCAAGGGGTGACTAGTTTTTGTGTAACAGTCACAACGTCAGTAGCTGGTTCTTGTGGAGAAGCTACAAAATCAATAGCTGATTCTTGTGTTTCAGCTACTTGATGTAAAGAAAATAGTGTTGCAACACCATGGGAATCTGATTCTTGTATTTCAGGAACAAAATCAGTAACTGGTTCTTGTGTTTCAATTGTAGTTGGTTCTTGTGTAACAGTTATAGTTGGTTCTTGTGTAACAATTACTAAATGAGTAGCTGGTTCTTGTGTGAAAACTACTGAATGAGTAGTTGGTTCTTGTGTTTCAGCTACTTGATGTAAAGAAAATGATGTCACAGCACCCTGGGCCTCTGGTTCTTGTGTTTCAGTGCCTGTGGGTGGAACATGTAAAAATTCTAGGATTTGGGAGGGTGGAGGTGTATGGGCTTTTAGCAAAATGGGTTGGGGTTTTAGGGTAGTGGCAGTAGTTGTTTCTTTGGTTGAAGCACTCGTTCATATTCTAGGTTAAAAGGCAGGAAAAGTAGTAGTTTTCTTCTTTCTTTTGCGAGTGGGTTTTTCCTCAGTGATGGAGCAAGGAGGGTTATCAGGTTTATCTGCTTGAGAATCATCGCTAGGGATATGAATAATAAGAGTAGATGATTCTGGTAAATTGTGGGGTGGACTTGGTATGGTAGGAGGGTTAATTGGATCAATTGGATTTGTAGGCAGATTAATAGGTATTTTTGGAGGGTCAGGAAGGTTTCGTGGTTTCTCTTCATGAGGGTTTTCAGGACGTTCAGTAGCTTCCTGAGGGTTTATGGGTGGATTGTTTAGGAGAGGGTTTTGTTGGGAAAAATCCTTTTGGATGAGTAATTGAATGATACGATGATGGGTGAGGGAAAGGATGGGATTTTTAACCTATCTACAATAATGCAACATATTTCTAAGACATCTGAGCAGATAGTAAGGAATATTCACCAGTCTAGCATGTTGTAAATGAGATAACAAGACAAAGTCGTAATGGTAAACTACCTGGTATCGGCCTTCATAGGTAAGGTAGTACTTGAAAAACTCTGCAACTTTCGGCCAAGGAGGCGACAACGAGCTAAGTCTAACACCCCGAGATTTTGGCTCAACTGGTTCTCCTGGCAAGAGAAAATCCTGCTAGGCATTAAGAATAATTTGTTTGCGGCTGAGCCAACGAATGCTAGTGATGGGAAGACCTAAAACCTATGCTATATCATCCTCTGTGACTGGAATATGAAACCCTTGAACAATAGAATGGTCTTCTTGAAGAGTTCGAGCAAATTGAAGAACCTGTTGTTGATCAAATCTCTGGAACCTCTGAAAATAACCCAACCAGCCTGCTTGCTGAAAGATTTGGTAGACTTCTGGATACAATTCTAGCAGGGTTATCGTGGCGGGTTTGTATCGTATAACAGGACCTCCCATAGCTATTCAACTCAGTAAAATGCATAGTCATAGAGCCGAGTAACCACACCTGAACAGAGTAATTTTTGCAAACGAGGGCATGCAAATGATGGTGAAAAGATGAGATAATGGGTAAAAAGAAGTGACGATAGTTAGTTCGTGTGAAATGATGGCATAAAGTTTCGATATTCCCCTCCAAATATGGCTGAAATAATGACTTTAAGTGTATGGGGATCATGGTAATAATGAATTGGTATCTTCTCATTAGCCATAGTTCAATTGTATTTACATATAAAGTTTACATACCTCATCTTTACCTTTGATTTGTACTTCGAAAAATATAGTGCCTATTCATAATAGATCTGCAGTAATCATGGAAGAAACTTTGGAATTATGAAAGAACTTGTATCAAGGGTTTGTTTAATCATGGGAGAAGGTAGTGAAAGGACAGAATGTAGTATTAAAAATAGGAGAAGTGAGAGCGAAAGGGTTGAAGAAGATGTTCTTATGACAGGAAATGATGAATAGTCATGTCTTAGCAATGAAAAAATGGGCAATGCTGAAAAAGTGGTGTTTCAGCAACATGAAAAGAATGAAAAAATTGTTGTTGAAGAGTGATGTTTCAACAATGGAAAATATTGTTGAAGAAATGGTCTTTCAGCAACGGGAAAAATGGGGAAAATGTTGTGAAAGAGTGGTGTTTCAGCAATGGGAAAATGGGGAAACATGTTGTTGAAGAGTGGTGTTTTAGCAATGGGAAAATGGGGAAAAATGTTTCTGAAGAGTGGTGTTTCAACAATGGGTAAAAATGTTGCTAAAGAGTGGTGTTTTAGAAATGGAAAAATGGGGACAAATGTTGTTGAAGAGTGGTGTTTCGGTAATGGGAAAATGGGGATAGGGAATGGAAAGGGAAAAAAATGAGAGGGGATGAATGATGGGGATGTTGAAAGAAGATTGTAAGATGGGAAATGAAGATGAATGGATTGAAGAAAGAGGGAGCAATGCTTCACAAGATGAAGCTTGGATCTGCTTGTAGTAAGATTGTCCTTTCTTGGTAGGCCTTTTCTAGATCGAGAATATGCAAAAGAATCAATTGTAACATGCCATCCCTTGGCAGGGATTATTAGTAAAATAAATTTAATCTAATACTTAAAAATAAAATTCAAAAAAATTAAATGCAATGAGGGGTAGGAGGCTCCTCTAAAAAGAGATAATGTGAATCTTCCACACATGTGGCATTAAAATATTCTTTGGAAATGGGGTGCCGGTACAGACAGAGTTGATGACCATTCACTAATAATGGTGTTTTAGAGTCATCAATTGTTATGAGCCTTACTGTTCCATTGGGGAAAACAATATCCACTTCGTAAGGTCCTAGCCATCTTGTACGTAGTTTCCCTTGAAATTTTTTAAACCGAGAATCATACAATAAAGCCCAATTACCTTTTTGGAATTGCTTATGCTTGATGATTTTATCATTCCATTTTGTTCTTTTTTGTTGAATCATAGTTGTCTAGTGAATGTCATCTAATCTTTTTTCATCCAATTCATTGAGCTGCTGCAACCTGGCTATTTGTGCATCAATCAAATCAAGGTTAATAGCTAAAGCATTCCTTAAGGTTTTGATTTCAAATTCCATAGGAGAGACAACACTTTTACCATAAACTAATTCATAGGGGGAGAATCCTGTAGTATTTCTCCAGGTAGTTATGTAAGCCCATAATGCTTCAGGGAGCCTTTGAGACCAATCCTTCCAGTTTTCCTTCATTGTTTTTGTTAGAATGGCTTCTATTACTTTGTTTGTGCTTTCCACCTGTCCATTGGCTTGGGGGTGGTATGGTGTAGTCATTCTATGATGAATATGATATTTTTGAAGGGTTTCTTTAAAACCATGAGAGGTGAAAGGAGGTCCTCCATCTGTGACTAATTCTCTAGGAACTCCAAATATGACAAAGATATCTTCAAATAAGAAATCTAGAACAACTTTTTCAGTAACTCTATGGAGTGCTTTAGCCTCCACCCATTTGGTCATATAATCTGTGCAGACCAGTATATAAACTTTTTGATTGGATGGAGGGTTAATGGGTCGTACAAAGTCTAAGGCCCATATTTCAAATGGTTCGAGTACTACCTAGGGGTTTAATGACATTTCATCTCTATGATTAGGTTGACCCATTCTTTGACAGCTATCACAGGCCTGAATATATTTCTTTGCATCTTTAAAAAGTGAGGGCCAATAATAACCCATACTGAGAATTTTATGTGTCGTTCTTTTATCAGCAAAATTCCCTCCACAAGGGCCATCATGACAAGATTTTAGTAAATCATAAACCTCATCTTCTCTAATGTATCTTTGGATTTCTTGATCAAGTCCTGTGTAGAAAAGACACCCACATATCCATCTATACAAAGCACTTTGTTGAATGATTTTTCTTTTCTCTCGGTGGGATAGGTGTGGTGGTAACTTCCCTGCAACCAAATAATTAGCAATGTCTGCATACCATGGTGAGTGAGAAGATACTGCAAATAAATATTCATCAGCAAAGGAATCATCTACTGGATTATTGTCACCAGGTGTTAACCGAGAAAGAAAATCAACAACTAGATTTTCTTTTCCTAGTCGATCTACAATTGTTATATCAAATTCTTGTAATAATAGTAACCATATGGTGACTCGAGCATTTGTGACAGATTTGTTCATTAGATATTTAAAATCTGAGTGATTAGTATAGAAAAAAGTAGAATAACCATTGATGTAATGTCGCAATTTATTAATAGCATAGATAACTGCTAAAAATTCCTTTTCGGTAACTGTATAGTTAAGTTCAACAGGACTCATATTCTTGATAATGAAGTAGATAGCATAAGGGAGATGATTTTCTTCTTTTCCCAAGATAGATCCTATTGCAGTATCCGAAGCATCAGAGGATATATGAACGGAAAGAGCCCAATTAGGTCCCCTTAGAATAGGAGTTGTAGATAACTGATGTTTGAGTGCATCAAATGATTCCTAGCAAATATTAGTCCACTTGAATTCAACATTTTTCATAAGTAACACAAACAAAGGAGAAGCTATTTTGGAAAAAAAAATGATAAATCTTCTATAGTATCCAACATGTCATAAGAAACTTCTCACATCTATTTGGGTTTTGGGAATAGGAAGGTTCTCAATGACTTGTATCTTGGATGGATCTACCTGAATTCCTTGAGATGAAATAAAATTTCCAAGTACCACTCCTTCACTCATCATCATATGAAATTTTTTGGTTCTTAAGGAGAGGTGGGCTTGTATACATCAGTTAAGTACTTTCTCAAGATTTTGTAGTGCTTCCTCAAAAGAGACACCATAAGGGGTAAAATCATCCATAAAAATTTCCATAGAGTCATTAATCATATCAGAAAATATTCCTATAACTGCTCTTTGAAAGGTTGTTGGTGCATTACATAGTCCAAATGGGAGGAATCTATAAGAAAATTTTCCTCGGGGGCTAGTAAAAGTGGTCTTACCTTAGTCTTGGGGTGAAATTTTGATTTGGTTATACCCACTGAAACCATCTAAGAAAGAGAAGAATTTCTTCCCTGACAAACTATCTAACACCTGATCAATGAATGGTAATGGAAAGTGACCTTTTTGAGTGGATTTATTTAAGGCTCTATAATCTACGCACACTCTCCATTTCACGTTTTTCTTAGGAACTATTACCAACAGGGAAATCCATTCACTGTCAGATATAGGATATATAAACCCTACATTAAGAAATTTTTGAAGTTCCTCTTTAACAATTTCCCTTAAATTAGTGTTCATTCTTCGTTGAGGTTGATAGATCGGTTGATAATCTTCCTTGATATAGATACGATGAGTACATAATTCAAGAGAGATTCCCTTCATATCTGTATAGTCCCATGTGAATGCTTCCTTATGTTCAAGAAGTAACTTCATTAATTGTTGTGTTTCAACAACTGTCAAGTTGGGGTTTATATTCAGTGTTTTTCCAGGTTCAATTTCTATTGGTATACTTTTAGAAGAGATGGTAGTTGATGTTTGAGGTAGGTCTTCAGAATTAAGCTTTTCCTGGGTATCTGACTCCAAAAGTGTAGCTAGTTTATTATGTGTTTCTGGAGTCACAGAGGAGGGTTCACAAATAAAATTATTAATTACTTCATCCCCAGTGGCATCTTTAAGTCTTAAATCTTGTCTGATAGTCAATATAGGTTGAGTAGTTTGATCATCATAGTCCACCCATAAGGAATTGTCATTATTAATCAAGGGTGTAGCGTGAGGGTAGAGAGTAAGATGTTTGGTCTCATATCCATTGGAAATTATCATTGAACTAGATCTGCAGCTGATAAAGGCATTTGTTGTGGCTAGCCAAGGCCTACCCAAAATTAGAGGATGATCTCCCAACTTTGTTTTATGTTGTAATACCATAAAGTCAGTTGGATAATTCCAGGACTCAACTGAGATGATTAGGTCTTCAATAAATCCTTCTGGTTTGATTTTAGAATGGTCAGCTAATTCTAGAATGGTTGGGGTATCTCTGATTCCATTCTTTAGTTGTAACAGTTGTGAAGTTTCAAGAGTCATAATATTGATAGCAGCACCTAAGTCTACAAGAACTCGAGGAATTACTGTTTTTCCAATTTGCATTGTGACAGTAGGATGGCCAGGATCACCATATTTAACTGGAGGGGCTTTACCCAACATTAGTGCATACAAATCACCCATGACATGAACTATGAGGGGATCTTTAGTTTTCCTACCGAGTTTCTTAACACAAATTTCTTGCATAGTTCTGGCATAAATTGGTACATCTATTAGTTCTTGTAATAGTGGAATTTTGACATAGAGATTTTGTAATTCCCCTAGAAGATTGAAAGCAGGTGGCTCAGGAGTTTTAGTCAAATCTAAATGCTCAGGGAATGGTGGTTCCATTGTTTCAGCAACAATATTAAAGGATGGTTGTACCTCTTTAGGTGAATCATGCTTTTTTTATTTCTTCTTTATCGAAATTAGAAGAGGTAACATCATCATTGATAGGTTCTACTATTTTCCCATATCGTAAATGAATATCATTGCATTGTGCAGGGAAAACATAAAGTATAGGCTGGTTTTGAATATCAATTCACTGCACAACCTTATTATTGGAGTTAGGGTTAGGTTGTACAGGTATTTGGGGCCACATCATTTGGTTATTCGATGGAGCACCTGATGGTAAAGGGAGTGGTTGCTGAAATTGTGATTGAAATTGAGGAAGTTGATTTGGAAATGGGGGTTGTTGACCTCTCCAATTTGGATTCCATTGGTTAAAGTAAGGTTGTTGTTGTGGAGGCCAAGGAGTCCACATTGTTGGGTCTACAAATGGAGGGTTTTTTTGTTGCATGGGTGGGTAATTCATTTGATTGAAGGGTGGGTATTGAATTTGGTTAAAGGGAGGGTAATTTTCTTGACTAAAAGAAGGATAATTATTCCAATGATTAGAATATGTAAATGGCATATTAGGATTCATACATTTTCCCTGTAGTTTCCATTTCCTTTTCTGTGTCAACAGATAGACAGCTTCAACTTCTTCATCGGTTGGTTGTAATGCTTCTTTGATTCCTGGTAAAGAAGGGCATTGTTGAGTTTCATGATCCTTATCACAAAGGGTGAAAATTGGTATTTTGTCCAATGGGCATTCCCTTAGTGGGTGCTTTTCTCTGAATTTGGAACAAAATATGGACAGAGCCACTTCTTCTTTGGATTTTTTCTTCTTAATCTGCAAGGTGTCAATTTGTGAAGCAAAAGAACTTAACATTTTAGTTTTAAAATCTTCAAGTAAATTACCTATTTCAGCTCTTGTTGCTCCTCCACTGGCTGATTTTTGAACTCTTGAAAATGTGGTATCCCTGTTGTTTGATCTATTCCTTGCAGCTCCTCTTGAACATATTTTACAGAGGTTAACAATTTCATCATATGATTCTTTAGATATGTCCCCTTTACCAAGCATATTTAGCATATCTAGACAGTCATCCCTTACTCCTTTTAATAATATTGTTTTAAGAATATCTTTACTTACATCGGGGTGACTGGATATTTGTAGATTATACTGTAGCCTTTCCACAAAGTCCTCCAGATTTTCATCCTCTTTCTGTATCATCTTGAATAGTTCCTCTCTTTTTTCTCTTGTTCGGAAATAGTCTTGATATTTGTGCAGAAATTTTTGTTTCATCTGATCCCATGCTTTGATTACATGACCTCCAAGACTCATGAACCATCTTAATGCATTTCCCTTTAATGTTGCTGGAAATAGCTTTATTTTTTTAGCATTGGTAATGTAATCATAACTTCTGTATAATATGTCAAACTCGAAAAGGAATTCATCGGGATCTTCAGAAGATAAACCATGAAAGTTAGGTAAAGATGAAAGTGGAATATTCTTCATAGGAGCTACTCCTCTAGGAAGATCACCGATAGGAAATCCTAAGGTAGAAAAAGAGGACCTACATGTTCTTCATGGTGCAGTTCTTCATTATACCCATCCGTGGTTTCTTTTGTTTGTTCCCCTATTGCACTTGCTTGATCCTCAATGTTTTCTATTGGTTTCTCAGCTGTCTCCGTTTCAAAGTTTGCTTGAAAGGAAGGTTGAGGTTTTGGTTTTCGAGAGCTTGGTTGTTGAGGAACAAAAGATTCATATTTTGATATAATCTCGTCGATAAAAGTATTTCTTCCTCCCCTTCCTCTGCCCCTACCACCTGTAGGGTTAGTTTCCTTGGGGGCTCCGTGTCCTCTCATGCAATATGTACATCTGAAAGAAAAACATAAATTCTTTTGAAATCTATAATTGCCTTCCTCAACAATGGAGCCAAAATGTTGGTCACTATAATTGTTTATTAATTAAAACAATCAAGTGTTACATAAATTGTCAACCCAGGGAAGTCTGTTTATTTCAAATAAAATCACACATTGTATATGCTCAATCTCAAAAGCAATCCAAAGTTGTAGTAAAAGTTACACTAATCACACCTTGCTTTGAACAGACTGAAGTTCTACTTTGAATTACAGTAAAAGCAATCTTTCTATTGCAAAATTCAAGATTCAAAGGAATATAATTATCAGAAGAATTCTGGATTATATTAAGAAACATCAACCTAGGAAAAAGGAACCTATTAGAAAATTGCAAAAGAGAAGACTAACTATTATGTAACAGAGAACAGGACCCTATTCCCCAACGTAGGAATCTTCAACCCCTGTCTCTGACTATCACACTTTCATAAACTCATTCTGCAAACATAATTACCAATCAAAATGATCAACAATTACCTAGGAATGAATTGTATGAAAACGATGCAACGATCAGTTGAAACAAAGTTTCAACAAAACAGAGTTTTAACAAGGCATGAATATAAAAATAATTAACACACTACAAAAACTAATGGGTGAATATTGTGAGGAAGGTGGGCCCTCTCCTTCTCACAAGATTCCCCAGAAATGAAAGGGAACTAAGAAGAAATACTCAAAATGATCTTTTATTCATCTATCCAATTTAACAAATTACAATATCAAAAGTGAACACGCTCGTTCTCTGTAATTCCCCTCTAGCTAAGCCTTCCGTAACCTCCCTCTAATGTTGATTTCTCCTCTATTTAAAGAGGAGAATCCTCTTAATACAATTAAGCATAAGATTAGATGTGTACATACAAATCCTATTCTTAGTATGATCTAATCTTCTATGTTGGAATAGGATATTTTGATCTTCCATAGCAAAATGCTATTACAGTGGTTGTAATGGTGTTGGCTTTGAGGTACAGTTGTTGCGGCCAGTGTAATAGCTCCTTTAATTATCTTTTCTTGTTACTGCTGTATGTGAAATACTGTTTCAACATCGCAAATCACGCACTGTTTCAGCAACAAGATTTGCGTACTATTTAATTGTTTCAACAACGTGGTCTTCAAGTAGCAATGATATATTAACTGCAGTCTTCAAATTGTTTTAGCAACTATATATTTATGATTAATGGCTAAGTATGAACATAATGTAAAATTACATGTAAAACAAATTAAACATATAGCAAAGAGAAGAAACATTATATACCTTTGAAAAAATAGATTAAGGTGATAATGTAGGCTTAAATATGAGCAGGAAAAGGATGTAATGATTGCAAAAAGTATGAGAAAAAAGGTACATTATAGGGTCCTAACAACTATCACTTTGGTTGGTTGCATTCTTTAGCAGGTTCATGATTGTTAGAGCGTTGGAATGGAGCTAGGATGGCGATGGAAAGAGGAAGTGGCGTTTAAACAGTATGTCACCTATCCCTCTTTAGTTAGTAAATTCAATATCTAAAAGTTGAGGAAAGTGTCATGTTCTAGTGTGTTTTGTTCTATATCTAGGTGGATATAGGGAGATCAGTTAGTGTCCGCACCTACCAATTTATCCAATAACAATAACCCCTCCAAAGATGGACCAAGCATAGTGGGGAACGCATATTGAGGACTTGTTGTGGGATACTATTGGTCACATTTTCCACAGATCTCCGTGGATCTTGAATCCATTCAAGGTCCTCAGTTGTCTTCCAGACCACTTGCTTCTGATACCCTCAGTAGGTTTCACACTTAGTTACCCTTCTCATTGTAGTCCACTCGACTGTTGACTGTACCCGCCTGGTGATTGTTCACGAGCTAGCAACCTAGTTTCCTTTATATTAGGGACTTACATAGGTGTTTGTGGGATTATACCCCCACACCTAGGGAAAACGGTGGGCCATGCTTTGTAGAGTATACCCAGAGGGTTCTTCCGTGTTCGAGTTTCTCTTGCACTTGTAATTTTCTCTAGTGTTGGCTGGTGTAACTATTCTTCCAACTAGTTAGTGGTTTTCTTTATTTGTCTCATAGGAACTTTTCTAATGTGTGCTTGGTCTTCAACATTAGAAAAATACTTATTGTATAGTTGATATTCTCACACAGTGGAATATAAAGAGCTCTATTGGTCGCGAAGTCTTCAAGGCCTGGTTCCAGTTGATTTGGAGACACCACCGCCACCATTAAGATGAAGACTTGACCAACAAGGGTCATTTTAGGTGATCGAGCCACAAGAAACTGTGCCCGAGCCAACTCTGAGAGGAGAAAAATCATATCCGTAGGAACCAACTATCTTTGACCTTGGAGCGGAAGCTCTTGGTCTATATAACCCTCCAATCACTAACTTGTTGACACCACTTTTGATATAGATTTCCCCCCCAAGGGTAATACAACACAAGAGTTAGATAGTCCTGTAAGAAGCGATGGAAGAAAATGATGCTACCTTGTCAAGGAGTCCTCACACTCCCTCTACGACTACCACCACATGGGGAATTCCTCCTCTTAACCCACCTTCACCAGTCTGAGCCACTATGGTCTCAACCGCCTCTACTTCAGGCAGTGGTATGATTCTGTCTATGGCAGGGATCACTGCACTGTTCACACAGAGTGTGACAAGTCCTTCATTTTCATATGGGATGTCCAACTTTGATACAAACTCGGTCATCACCTACTCCACCCTACATACGATGGGTCTGGGTCCAGGTATCTCAAACGCTCCTCTTCAAAGGTCTATGGGGCGTAACTCAACCTCCTATAATGATTTCCCTTATGGCAGGGGTCATATACCTCCTTCGTCCCCCTTGCTCGACAGTGCTTCTCAATGACCCGTCTGGCCAAAAATGAACTATAGCTTGTTCGAAGTAGGTAGTCAAGGACTGTTTTCCTACACCACACCCGTGGGTTCAATTTTGTTCTCTTTGTTCAACGTGTTTGTAAAAAATGCATTCTCATCAGCTTCTGTCTTGGTTGGTGGAAACCCTATTGTTGGACCACAAAATCTTGTGCAGGGTACTATTCCTACACAAGGGGAAAACACAGGAGTCTTCTCCTCACTAGGACTCTAGAATCTGTGGCAGGGAGAAGTTACCTCGTCAAGGATGCCAACCAGGGGAAACCCCTTCCATGTTCAATGGAACCTCAGTCAAGGCTCAGTACCTATGCTCATTGGATTGGCAAGGGGAAACCCTTTCCAGAATATTTGGAACATGACGCAGGGATCAATCCCTGCCCATCCCTCAATGTCCAACTACAGGAATCAGCTGACGAGTTCCCAACAAATGCAGTATTCGATCGCTGACCAACACCATGGTATGTACCAGAACCCTGGCCAATAGCCTAATGTTTCCTGGCAAGTTGGTTCCATCCAAAGTCTAGGCTCCTTTCCTCCTATATATAACCAATAGCCCAAACTACCATTTTTAGTGACGCTGCATTTTCCAGACTTGTCAAGTTTGTTAAACAACCCAATCTGTCATGATCTGCGTTGGCCTCCCATGCCGACGAAGTTTCCCTCAGACATTCCAAAGTTTGAATGTAGTCCTAATGAATATCCAAGCGATCACGTGACCATGTTTCACCTATGGTTCTCGTCGAACTCTCTGAGATATAACTCCATTCAGTTGCTTCTATTTCAACGCACTCTCATCGGGAGTGCCGAAAAATGGTACATTGAGCTCAACTACTCAAGATACACTTTATTTAGTGAATTGGCAATGGTTTTTCTCAACCATTTCCAACTACCTATGAGATATGATGTCGACACCGAATTGCTATCCAACTTCAAGAAGACGAAGGCCGATCATATCTCGGATCACATATGAGAATGGCAGTGTCGAAAGATTTTGATAAAAGTACCAATTCCACCAACATTCCTGCTGGAGTGGTTCCTCAAGTCTTTGGTACCTCAGCTATCCAAGGACGTTTCAATGACGGGGGTATTTTCTGAGGAAGAGACGATAATGAGAGCTCAACAAATTGAAATGATATAATCTTAGTCTAGTTTACTTTACGATGTTTTTCCAAATGTGCCACGGTCTATCCTTGACAAGACCAAACACAAGTCTAGACCACATGCCAATGGCATAGTTGGTTTAGCACAAGAATATCCCACTGATCAACTGTTGAATCAATTGCAACAATTGTCGATACAACATACAACAACCAAAAAAACCTCTAGTTCGACTACTCCCCCTACTCAAATGTCGTATTTACACATTGTGTAGTCAACAAACCCAAAGGCCAACCAACATCCTGACTGAATGAAAAAACAGTGAAACAAGAAGGGTAAGGGGGATAATAAACCCAACAATAATTTTGGAGGAGGCAACACAGAGAAAAGAAAGTCAAAGTATTTATGTAAACTTTTCACGAAAGACCACCTGACTCACATGTTCCCTTGACTTGTGGAGGCCCATACATTATTGGTGCAACAACAACCTGTTGTGTTAATGAACCCATTTCCACATGGGAAAAATTTGACTCAAGCCTCTTCGAGTGTGGATGGGGGAAGTTAGGGATTGCCTCTGTCTTCTATTAACCCCTTGGCCATGAATGTTTATATGTTGAAGGGTGACACTCACATAGAAAATAGGGCACACGATTATGGAATGCCAAGCACTACTGAAAAGGGTAAAGAAGCTGAAAACCCATTTGTTCCTCTCCATATTGAGAGGATGATGGGAGAAAAAATGACATGCATCCCGAAAGGGGCGTTCAAGAAATATTTTCATAATTCGAACATAAGGGCCACCCAGAATTACTCTGTGGTGGAGGATTTGTCACAAAACCCTTGCACGATGTCTTCTTTGGAGGTCCTCTAGAGCTTCCCTTCACAGAGAAAGGCTCTGCTAACTACCTTAGGCTCTACTGAGACCTGTAATTCTGGAACGATCATGCTTGATACGATTGACTTGAAACCTCTTCTCCCATACCACGTTGCATTTTAGATATTAGTGGCTCACCCCATGAAATCTTTTAATCGAAACATTTTTCGCACGGTGGTTGATGAGGGCGCCTCGACATGCATTATGTAATTTCCATGTTGGAAGGCCATTGGCCAAACCATTTTTTCTCTGTCACCTACTCTGCTTACTGCTTTCAATGGTCGTTCTTTCAAACCACATGGAATCATCCCTTCTTTCCCCATGTAGTTGGGAGGGAAGATCGTGTGCATTGAAGTTGAATTGGTTGATGCACCTGTCAACTACAATCCATTGTTAGGAAGGATTTGGACATATGCCATGCATGTAGTGGTTGCTACATTTTTTCGGCTCTTGTTGTTTCCATACGAGGGTCGAATCGTGACCATTGATCAATTTTCCTTCTATTAGCCTGACCCTTCATTGGGGGCATCCACGGTCCTGATGATTGATAACCCACAACCCATCATCATCAATGTGGGGGTTGGCTTGTACCCACCTCCTTCTAGTGATGTGAAGATGATATCGACTGTACTTGACCAGCCTAGGGATAATATATTTCAAGTGTCGTTGTTCCGTACAACTTAATTTACTGATCTATGGATTCTTCCTTCCCCATCAACCTTGATGGAAGGGAGAAGGCATCCTGGCATGTCCATGCCCTTGTCTGCAACAAAATTTGTGTACTCTATTGTCTAGCAAGCTTTAGCCAACCTCGATCCGACTCCTGCACCAGAGTTAGATGCAGTTCTTGAGCCTATTTGAGCTCAAGATTCTGTTGCCACTACCAATTCTTTAGACTTGGTCTTGCCCTCTGATGAGGAAATTTTAGAGGGATTGATTGGTCCGGACAGACCTTGGGACGATCTCCATCATAGATCTTATTTACTCCTAGAGTTAAGAAGAATAGAGGCAAGAGAATTCGTGTTGACAATGATTGGAGATAGGTATTGTCCTATTAATCCTATGACTATGCACACAGTTTATGTCAAGGTTAATATGGAAACCATCACTGAAAATATACCTATTGACATATCTAGAACCCCTAACATCATGGAGAATTTCTTCATCGGAGTGGATTGCTCCCACGAGGAGATTCATATCTACACATATTTATTTAAATAATTTCGTGACATTTTTGTCTGGTCTTACAAGGAAATTCTAGGAATTGATCTAAGAATCATCGAACATGAAATAACGACTTATCCTAATGCCAAGTCGGTCCAACGGAAGCTTCCTTCGATGAATCCTCGAAATGCAACAACTATTAAAGCTGAAGTAGAGAAACTTCTCAAAGCCGGTTTCATCTACCTTGTTCAGTTGACTCAATGGGTGTCAAAACTTGTTCCGTTCAACAAAAACTAGGGAATGATCTGTGTATGTATGGAATTTTGTGATTTGAATAAGGGTTGTCCAAAGGATAATTTCCCCACTGCGTTCATTGACCAGATTGTCGATGAGTGTGCAGGTTGTGAGGTATTTTCTTTCATGGATGGTTTTTCGGGATAAAATTAGATACAGATTAAGCTTGAAGACCGGCATAAAACAAATTTTATCTATCCATGGGGTACATTTTCTTATGAGAAGATTCCATTTGGCCTGAAGAATGTTGGAGCTAGTTTTTAGTGGGCTAGGGTTTTTTCTTTCCACGACCTAAGACACATAGTCAAGGATTATCTCAATGATTTAACATCACGATCTTGCAAGATAGATGATCATCCTACGCACCTCCAAATAATCTTTGAGCGATGTCGCTACTATCAGATTCTCTTGAATCCAAACAAGTGAAGTTTATGCATGTGTTATAACCCTAAATTTCACCTGACATGCATACCTGGCATCAAGCCATCTAACTTGCTATCTTTACTAATCCATTATTTGAAAATATCTTCTAAAAAACATCACTTTAAAGGTGTATGCGCCCTACCAGTAATGGTGCAGGGTGAGTACACCTTCAAAATGATGGTTTTTAGAAGATTTGTTCAACTAATGGATTGGTAAAGATTGCAAGTTAGATGGCCTGATGCCAGGTATGCATGTTAGGTGAAATTTAGGGTTATAAAATCATGATGTCAAGTCGTCTTATAGGTTTCATAGTTTTTAAAATAGGGATCATGGTCTATCCTCTAAAGGTTGAGGTGATAGTTCAGTTGCCTCCCCCATGCACAGTCCCTCGGCTTCAAAGCTTACAGGGTAAAGCGAATTTTCTTCATCATTTTATTGCAAACTATGTCGATATCACTAAAGGGTTCATGCATTTTGATCTGAATTTTATGAGAAAAATGAAATGAATACAGATTATTAACAGGTGCTTAACACAAAATAAAAGAGATACAGTAAAACTTGTTTTCTATTAATAAAGAAATAAGATGGAAACTGTAAAATGCAGTGGAAACAAGATTGTTGGAATGGTGGTGTCTTATCTCTAAGAAGAGATGTGACGGTTGTGCTCATTCTCAAGAATATGATTAAAATGAGGCTCTGAAGGCCTTTTTAAAATAAGAGGGAATGTCAAAAACCCTGGACATCCAAAAACCTAACCCTAGGAGATGAAGCGCCAAAAGTCATGTGGGCACCGTTTGGGTAAGTTAGTACATCAACTTCCCGGGGTCGTAACTTTTTCATATGATATCCATTTGATCCAGGTGGATATCAGTGGCCACCCACCTTTTCCAAATGGCTTAAAATGACTTTCTGGCAATTTTGGCAATTTATTAGTTTTAGCAGGTTTTAACTTCCGGGGCCATTTTGAGGGCCTAAATGAAGGTTTTTCAAGATAGAGGTTCTCACTGGTATCCAAATTCATTATTTATCCCCCAAAATAAATCTCCTCGATGATACCTTTCCAACGAGCTATCACACGCCTAAAACGAAGATCGTATGCAAAAGTTATGACCCCGGGAAGTTGATGCACCAACTTACCCAAACGGGGCCCACATGACTTTTGGCGCTTCATCTCCTAGGGTTAGGTTTTTGGATGTCTAGGACTTTTGGAATTCCCATTTATTGTAAAAGGGCCTTCAGAGCCTCATTGTAACCATATTCTTGCGAATGCGAGTAGTTGTCACATCTATTCTCAGAGATAAGCTGCCACCATTCTAGCGAGTCTTTCACTCTGTATTTTTACAGTCTCTGTACATTTCTCTGATTAATAGAAATCATGTATTACTATATATCTGTGTTTATGGTTGCATATTTGATACATTTATGTTATATTATTGAATATCTGTAATATCTCTGTGCGTTTCTTTATTATATCTCCGCTCTCATTTCGTGCCGAAAATAATCTGGATCAGTGGTATCAGAGCAGGCTGCTCTTGATCGCTTTTCAGTGCATGTCCCCGACGAGGTCTGAGTATAGAAAGTTGGGTCTTGAGCTTGTATCTCTTGAGGAAAATCGTTCTCGTACACCCAAGAAAACTTCAATGGTGGAAGAAAAGAAAAATGATGGAGCAAACGATCCTATCAGTATGTTGCTTGAGCAAGCTCTCATGCGACAGAGGGACGAAATGATGGAGAATTTTTCCCACATCCTTCAATGCCTACCGATAACATCAGGTGCATCTTCATCAAGAAGCCACTTTGGAGGCACCTCGCCTTTCAAGGTACAGGTTAATTTTGATATTCCCGTATTTGAAGGTCAAATAGATGCAGATGCCCTAGATAAATGGTTAAATCTGCTAGAAGGTTATTTCTCTGTTCATAATTTTTCCGACAAGAAAAATATCACCTTCCCACTCCTTAAGGCTCTCCCCCATGTGAAACATTGGTGGGAAACTTACTGGTAGTAGAGTTCCACAAAGGATTCTAGAATATATGGGGCCGAGCCCACTTGGGAATTTTTTGTGGATGCGGTAAAGGAACAATACTACCCTGTTGGCAACTATGAGGACAATTACATGAGATGGACCACACTACGGCAATAGAAGGGCCAATCAGTTCTGGAGTTCACCAATAGCTTCCATACCTTGCGCACCAAGCTGGGTATCAAAGACTCTGAACGACATTTGGTTCTGAAATATCGTGGGGCTCTACACAGATACATCCAAACTGAAATGGATTTTTTGGACATCTCATAACTCGGTGCTACCTATCAATATGCTGTTAAAATCGAGCAGAAATTTAAGCACCAGAAAAAACTGGAGTTCGGGTTTGCAAATCCACAAAAAATAAAGTATGACAAAGACAACCCTAACAAATAGTCTCCCGAAAACCAGTCCAAGCCACAGGAAAAGAAGGGTCACGGGAAGATAAAGAAGGACACCGGAAAATGGTGCGATTTCCACAAAAGCCCCTGGCACAAGACCGACGAATGTCGCTCAAAATAGTCATTGGTGGACGAGATCAAGGACAAGGAGCCGAACCCTGATGCAGAGTCTAATTCTGAAAATACTAGTAAAAGACAGATCATCGACGCAGACACCACTGCTATTGTTGCGACTACAGCAATTCAACCAGAAGAACCAACAGATCCAGAAGAGGGGGAGCACCTTTTTCATTCACAGATGTGGGTGAAGGGACCTTGCTGCATTTTATTGTTGATAGCGGAAGCCAGAAGAACCTCATCTCAATAGAGGTTGTCAAACAGTTGGTATTGTCGACAACACCACACCCGCAGCCATACAACATTGGGTGGCTTCGCCAAGGACGAGATCTTCGTGTCAGCCAGCAGTGTCAATTTCCATACGGCATCCAACCCTTCAAAGATGAGGTATTATGTGATTTTGCCCCACTGGATGTCTGTGATGTTCTCTTGGGCCAACCATATATGTGGAAACGCCATGCTATCTATGAGTCTCGACCCCATAGTGTCATTATTACTCTGGGGGGTCATCTCTACAAGATACCAGAGGTAGTTCCAACTACTGCCCCACCTAAACAGTGTCGCAAGGTAGTATCTCATACTACAAAATTTATCTTCTCCACAATCTATTCAAAGGGTGAACAGAAGGATACTGCAGCCACCACAGCTTTGACCCAAGCACCTTCTATCCAACAAAAGCAGGTCGACAAGGTTGCAACAAAGAACGAAGATTCCTTCTGCACACAGTCATCTAAAATAGCCAAACTGGTTAAAAAGGTCCAAACCTTCCAGCCAAAGGTTTGTGATAGCCTTCAACAAGCTAAGCAACGCCACATCTCCAGCAAGGCAAGCAGATCACCAAGATTCAGATTCAGCAATCGCTTTTCCCTCTCCCCCGAGAACTCAACGCAATGGATACCATTGCTTCCTAAGGAGGGAGGATTGATCCAGGTGGATATCGGTGGCCACCCACCTTTTCCAAATGGCTCAAAACAGCTTTTTGGCAATTTTGGCAATTTACTATTTTTAGCAGGTTTTAACTTACGGGGCCATTTTGAGGGCATAAATGAAGGTTTTTCGAGATCGAGGTTCTTAATGATAGCCAAATTAATGATTGATCCCCCAAAATGAATCTCCTTGATGATACCTTTCCAACGAGCTATCAGACGCCTAAAACGGAGATCGTATGCAAAAGTTACGACCCCAGGAAGTTGATGCACCAACTTACCCAAACGGGACCCACATGACTTTTGGCGCTTCATATCCTAGGGTTAGGTTTTTGGATGTCTAGGACTTTTGGAATTCCCATTTATTTTAAAAGTTCCTTCAGAGCCTCATTGTAACCATCTTCTTGTGAATGCGAGTAGCCGTCACATCTCTTCTCAGAGATAAGCTGCCACCATTCTAGCGAGTCTTTCACTCTGTATTTTTACAGTCTCTGTACATTTCTATGATTAATAGAAATCATGTATTACTGTATATCTGTGTTTATGGTTGCATCTCTAATACATTTCTGTTATATTATTGAATATCTGCAATATCTTTGTGCATTTCTTTATTATATATCCACTCTCATTTCGTGTCGAAAATAATCTGGATCACCGTTTTAGGCGTATGACAGACCATTGGAAAGGTATCATTGAGGAGATTCATTTTAGGTGAAATGTAAACAAAACTACCATATGGCAAACCTTGTTTTCCCAAAAACATTGTTTAGGGCCTCAAAAAGGCTCCGGAAGTGAAAGCTGCTAGAAATAGTAAATTACCAAAATTGCCAGAAAGTTGTTTTGAGCCAGTTGGAAAAGGTGGGTGCCCACCGATATCCATATGGATCAATCCTCCCTCCTTTGGAAGAAATGGTATCCATTGCATTGAGGTCCCCCATTAGATGAGGAAATTTCTGTTGAATTTGGCCTCGGGTGAGCCACTTCCCTTGGTGCAATAGTTTCCCTGCTTTGACGACTCAATAAAGATGCATCCTTTGTTGTCAAGTTCCCTTGATCTCTGTGTCCACAATATGATAATTGGATGCCTATTGTATGCAGTCGAGGTTGATATATGTTGGTGTCAGTTGTTCTCCTACTTCTGAGGTGTCCAATAGTGGTGGAAAATAAGGGCGAAGGAGATCCATGTTGAACATTGGGTGCAGGCCAAGGAAAGGAGGAATGTTGAGCTCAAAGGAATTATCCCCCATGGCCTTGGTGATAGTGTACAAACCATAATGAAGTGGGTGAAGCTTCCGATGGGGTCCTGTAAGGAAATCTTTCTGCAAGTGCAACCAAACTTTGTCGCCCACCTGAAACTTATGTGGCACTCAATGTTGATCATGGCATTGTTTGTACTTTTCATTGGACTTATATAGGTGTTATAGGATAAATCCGTGAGTGCGGACACAAACCGATCTCCCTAGATCCACCTGGATCTAGAACAAAACATGACAGAATAATACACTTTCCCTAGATCTAGCCTATTGAATGAACTAAGAGATAAGGGTTATGGACATACCTTGTGAACGCTTTCCTTAGATCTCTGTTGTTCCAAGCTTTTCTCCAATGCTCTCATCCCATCCAGATCACAACAAAACGAACCAATCGAAGTAAAGGTAGATTAATATATTCAATGACTAGTCTATACATATGATCAAGGAATTATGTAATAAAGTGACATCATATTTATGGGAAAGGGACATATTGCTGTATTGAATTAATTGAAAGTGAAACTTACAACCTGAGCCTTGATGTCATAGGTCTCCTTTCAATGGCTCCTAGCTCTGACACACACACTTGCTCATGCATGAAGAAAATCAACCACTTATGATGACCTTGCTGTCGTCTCTTGTGGCTGTAGCATCAGTTCTCCATACAGTCTTGCACTAATTCTATAATCAATCTCTAGCTAACTTGTTGCTTGCTCAACTTAACCCTCTCCATGAGAAATCTCCTCAATATATAGGAGAATATAGATTAGTTACTTGGATAGGGATCGATCCCAAGATATCTAGAATGCCAGTACTTGAAATCCATTTGAAAGCCAACTCACCCTTCTAGAAGATTCCCTTCTAGAAGGTTCTAGATTCTTATCTTTTTCCCCTTTAAGAACATGTTCGCACCCTAATAATGAGTACAGTGCAAGAAGTTCGCACCCCATCTTAATGTATCCTGCGAGAAACATGCATTCTCGCAGGTGAATATATAAGTAGCCTGCGAACATGCTTCAAAGTGTGAATTCTGGAAGAAGACAACTATAACTTTTCTCAGGAAAGTGTTCTTGGTAAAGAGCTTGATTTTCCATCATCATAACATCATCATGACATCATCACAATGAAAAAATTTGTGGATAACAATAGGATATCCTAAACCTATTAGCAGATGTGCTGGATCTGCTCAATGAACCAGGTGGCTTTGTCAGCTTCAGTTGGAGCAGGAGATGAGTCGGTTGAGGTGACTGGAAGGGGAAGTGCAACATCTATGGGACCCAATGGTTGGAATCCTAGCCCCACTTGAAAGAGGTTGTGGCCAGTTGAGATATGTAGGGCTTTGTCATAGCTATGTTGGACATAGGGAAGGCTCTCATCCCATGTGTGGGGATGCTTTGAATTATACATGCGAAGGATATGCACAATCATTCGATTTACAACCTCGGTTTGGCCATCTATCTGGGGGTGGAAGGTCATCGATTTGGTGAGCTTGGTGTCTAGCAATGACCAAAGTATCGACTAGAATGTGCTGACAAATCAACTATCTCGATCTGAGACAATTGTTTGTGGGATTCCAAAATGTACCCATACTCGTTCGAAGAAAAGCTTGGTAGTGGCCTCTGCTGTGATGCTCTTCTTGTAGGCAACCAGAATCACCATCTTAGAAAAGCGATCAACAACCAAAAAAACATAATCATTTCCCCACTTGGTGGATGGGAGTCCTGACATGTAATCCATTGAGATGGATTCCCATGGATTTTCAGGAGTAGGAAGAGGGGTGTACAGGCCCTGTTTCTTAGTGGTCGGTTTGGCAATAGCGCAAGCAGTGCAGGACCGTATATACCTATTGACCTCCTGTCGAAGTTTTGGCCAGTAGAAATGTTTATGTAGCATATCCACTATATTTTCGACATCGAAGTGTCCTACCACCTGACTTTAGTGGGCTTCCCAAATCAACTTCGCTCGCTCACTTGTTGGAACACAGATATGGCCCAAATGACACAACAACCCATCCTGAAGTTGGAAATTATCGATAACTGTGTTTGTACCCAACATTTGGTAGGTGGTTGAAAATTCAGGGTCTGTCTCATAGAGTTGGGGCCATCCAAAGATCTAATGGCCACAACAGTATAACACCATGGTGAGTTCCATGACTGGCGGTCTGCTGAGGAAATCAACAACGTGATTGGTGCTTCCTATTTTAAACTTGATGTTGAGGTGGAATTGCTGCAAGTATGTGGACCAAATTTGATGGAAGTCATTCTCCAATTTTCCTTGTGTCTACATGAACTATAGTGGCTTATGATCAGTGTGGATGATTGTCTCCTTCCCAAGAATGTAATGTCTCCACTGGCAGCAGGCTTGCACAATGGATTACATTTCTTTGTTTTAAGTAGGGTAATTACGGATAGTATCTAATAGTGGCTCACTATGATAGGCCACGGGGTGGCCGTGTTGAGTGAGAAAAAAACCCACAACATATTCTGAAGCATCTGTCTTGATCTTGAAGGGATGTTGCAGGTCTAGTAGTGAAAGTACTGGCGTTGAGCACAAGCACTACTTCAAATCATCAAACACTTGTTTTTTGGACCGGCCCCATGCAAATGTTAACTTACCACCACCCCTATTTATTTGGCCGAGGGCCCATGCAATATGGGAGAATCCCAACACGAACCTACAGTAGAAATTGGCAAGGCCCAAGAAGCTCTGAAGCTCAGTGAGTGTGGTTGGGGATGGCCAGTCAGAGATGACTTGGATCTTGGATGGATCCACATGTACGCCATGTTGATTAATGATGTAGCCCAGGTAATGGACCCTGTCCATGGAAAATGATCATTTTTCCAAGTTGGCATATAGCTTGTGCTGCCGTAGGGTGTGGAGAACCTATTGAATATGCTGCAAGTGTTCGGCCCAAGTCTTGTTGTAAATTAGGATTTAATCCAGATACACCACTACAAAAGTATTGGTGAATGGTTGCAAGATATTGTCCATCATCCTCATGAAAGTGGTTGGTGAATTTTTTAAACCAAAGGGCATGACCAACCATTCAAAAAGGCCTTCCTTTGACTTGAAGACAATCTTCCATACATCTGTCTTTTCTATCAGGACCTGGTGGTAGCCATACTTCAGATCAATCTTACTGAAGTATTTGGCCCATGAGATTTGATCAAGGAGGTCGTCGATTCAGGGAATCGGGTACCGGTTTTTGACTATGATTTTATTCAGAGCCCGATAATCAATACAGAGTCACTAGGTTCCATCTTTCTTCTATACCGACATGATTGGGCTCCCACAACGTGATGAGCTGCGATAGATGTGCCCCTTGTGGAGCAGTTCTTGGATCTATTTCTTGATCTCCTCATTCTATAATAGAGAATGACGATAGATTGTCCCATTGGGCATCAGTGCATCGGGGTTCAGATCGATGGGGTTCTTGACCTGGAAGTGCAGAGGTACCCCTATAGGTGAGGAGAAGATATACAAGTATTCTTCCACAACCTTATCTACTTGATTCTACTATGTGGAGAGGTTGGCCACAAAGACCCTAGATGTGGTTGTGATATTTTTCTTATTCTGAGAGAGAATCATGAAGAATACAAACTTCCCCATCTAAGAGATGACCTTCCTGCATTGCTTAACATAGATCATGGAAATAACACTAGGTGGGACTTCCTCGGTTATCCTATACAATTTCCTATTCAAAGTAATAATAAAACTATGAGGAGTAGACTCATATACAACATAACATTTCCATAAATAAGGTTGGCCCAAAATAACATCACAAACTTTGAGAGGAGAAACATCACACAATACCTCGTCGTTGAAGGGCTTGATGTCGTACAATAGTTGACACTATTCGTTGATGCGGAGATCGCTTCCTTGGCAGAGCCATCTAATGGTGTAGGGTTGTGGGTGCAGAATTGTTGGTAGGGCCAGCCGCTTGATGACCTCTGTTGAGATGAGGTTCTTCTAGCTACAACTATCAAGGATGAAGTGCAGCAAGGTGCCTTTTACCCACATCTATGAATGGAAGAGGTGCTCTCCTTCTTCTTGCTCGTCTGGTTCACCAGGCTAGAGCTTGGTGGTAGAAATGATGGCACTAGGTTCCACGTCAATGATCTATCTTCCCCTTTCTGGTTCTGACTCAGATTTAGAATCTGCATATGATTCAGAGGCTTTCACTTCGACCACCAACGACTTCTTTGAGCGGTAGTTAGTAGTGTTATGCCAAGGGATATTATGGAAGTCACACTACTTCTCGATGTCTTTCTTTGTCTTTCTGGTGTTCTTCTTTGCTTGTGGCTTGGACTAGTTGTCCTAATACTATCCATATTTTCTTTGTATTTTTTTCTATGGGTTGGGGCCACCCTTTCCTGGATTTTGTTGTGAGGGGTTCCCAGGCCCAAATAGCCACGTCTATTGTTTGAGCTTCTGCTCGATTTTGACGGCATATCTGTAGGTTGCGCCCAAGGATGATATGTACAAAAATTCAATTTCGGTATGGATGTATCTATGTAGATCACCATGGTACTTGAGCACCAAATTTCGCTTTGAATCATTGATACCCAACTTGGTGCGCAAGGTATGGAAGATATTTGTGAAATCTGGCACTGCTTGGTCTCTTTATTGCCGCAGTGTGGTCCATTTGGTATACAGGTCATCATAACTTCTGATAGGGTAGTATTGTTCCTTAATAGAATCCTTCAAGGATTCCCAGGTGGCCGTGACTAAAAATAGTGAGAGTTCCTTTGTTTCCTTTTGCTCACAGAAAGTTTCCCACCAATCTTTGACATGGGGAACGGTTTTGAGGAGTGAAAAAGTAATATTTTCTCTATTCAAAAAGTTATGGATAGAAAAATACCCTTCTAGTAGATTCAACCACTTGTCTACAACATATTCATCTATATGACCTTCAAATATAGGAATATCGAAGTTTATTTATACCTTGAAGGGGGCAGCACCTCTATTCGAAGAAGATACATTGCTTGTTGGTGGTCATCGAAGGATTTGCGCGAAACTATCCATCATCTCGTTCATCTGTTGCATGAGGGATTCCTCAATCAAAATTTTGAAAGGATATCCTATCCTTTCATATTTATTTTCTCTTGACATCATAGGTTGCTTGGGAGTGCGAGAGATTTTTTCCTCAAGAGAAACAAGCTCAAGACCCAACTCTTTGAACTCCAACCTTGTTGGGGACATGCATTAAGACAACAAGGAGAAGATCGCTCTAATACCACTGATCCAGATTTTATGAGAAGAATGAAATGAATACATATTATTAACAGTTCCATAACACAATATAAAAAATATATAGTAACACTAGTTTTCTATTAATAACGAAATAAGCCGGAAACTGTAAAATGCAGCGGAAACAAGCTTGCTGGAATGGTGGCGGCTTATCTATGATAAGAGATGTGATGGTTGCGCTCATTCACAAGAAGATGGTTAAAATGAGGCTCTGAAGGCCTTTTTACAATAATCAGGAATGTAAAAAACCCTATACATCCAAAAACCTAACCCTAGGAGATGAAGCACCAAAAGTCATGTGGGCCTCGTTTGGGTAAGTTAGTACATCAACTTCCTGGGGTCGTAATGTTTGCATACGATCTCATTTTTAGGCATATGATAGCTCGTTGGAAAGGTATCATCGAGGAGATTAATTGTAGGTGACATATCGAAGGAACTTATATATTGAAAACCTAGTTTCCCAAAAAACATCATTTAGGGCCTCAAAAAGGCTCCGGAGGTGAAAACTACTAAAAATAGTAAATTACCAAAATTGCCAGAAAATTGTTTTGAGCCAGTTGGAAAAGGTGGGTGGCCACCAATATACATTTGGATCAATACAACCTCCTTAGGAAGAATTGGTCTCCATTTCATTGAGGTCCCCCATCAGATGTGGAAATTTCTACTGAATTTGCCCTCGGGTGAGCCACTTGCCTTGGTGCAGGAATTGCCCTGCTTTGACGACTTGATAAAGATGGATCCTTTGTTGTCGAGTGCCATTGATATATATGTCCACAATATGATCATTGGATTCTTGTTGTATGCAGTTGAGGTTGAGCTCTGTTGGTGTCAGTTGTTCTGCTACTTATGAGGTGTCCAATAGTGGTGGAAAATAAGGGCGAAGGAGATCCACGTTGAACATTGGGTGTAGGCCAAGGAAAGGAGGAATGTTGAGCTTAAAAGAATTATCCCCCATAGCCTTGGTGATAGTGTATGACCCATAATGGAGTGGGTGAAGATTCTAATGGGGTCCTCTAAGGCGTTCTTTCTGCAAGTGCAACCAAACTTTTTCGCCCACCTGAAACTTATGTGGCACTCAATTATGATCATGGCATTGTTTGTACTTGTCATTGGAATTCTGTAGGATATATTGAAACTGTTGGTGGATGTTTTGGATCTGCTCAATGAACTGGGTGGCTTTGTTAGCTTCAGTTGGAGCAAGGGATGAGTCGGTTGAGGTGATCACAAGGGGAATTCTAGCATCTATGGGACCCAATGGTTGGAATCCCAACCCCACCTGAAAGGGGTTGTGGCTGATTAAGATATGAAGGGCTCAATTGTAGCTATGATGAGCATAGGGAAGGCTCTCATCCCATGTGTGGGGGTGCTTTGAATTATACATGTGAAGGATATGCATCATATTTTGATTTACAACCTCGGTTTGGCCATCTCTCTGGGGGTGGAAAGTCGTGGATTTGGTGAGCTTGGTGTCCAACAATGACCAGAGGCTCAACCAGAATGTGCTGAGAAATTGAGTATCTCGATCTGAGACAATGGTTTGTGGGATTCCAAAATGTACACAGACTTGTTCAAAGAAGAGCTTGGTAGTGGCTTCTGTTGTGATGCTCTTCTTGCAGGCAACTAGAATTGCCATCTTACAAAAGCGATCAACAACCACAAAAACACAGTCATTTCCCCTCTTGGTGGATGGGAGGCCTGACATGTAGTCCATTGAGATGGATTCCCGTGGCCTGTCAGGAGTAGGAAAAGGGGTGTACAGACCCTGTTTCTTAGTGGTCGGTTTGACAATAGCATAGGCAATGCAGGACCTGATATACCTGCTGACCTACTGTCGAAGTTTCGACCAGTAGAAATGTTTTTGTAGCATCGCCATTGTCTTTTCAACACCGAAGTTTCCTGCCACCCGGATGTAATGGGCTTCCTATATCAGCTTCAATCGCTCACTTGATGGAACACAGATATGGCCCAGATGACACAACAACCCATCCTGAAGATGGAAATTATCGACAACTGCGTTTGTACCCAACATTTGGTAGGTGCTGGAAACGTTAGGGTTGTCTCATAGAGTTGGGGCCATCTAGAGTTCTCATGGTTGCAAGAGTCTAGCACCATGGTGAGTTCCGCGACTGGCGGTCTGCTGAGGAAATCAATGATGCAATTGGTGCTTCCTATTTTATAATTGATGTTGAGGTGGAATTGCTGCAAGTATGTGGACCACTTTTGATGGCGGTCATTCTATAATTTTCCCTGTGTCTGCATGAACTGCAGTGGCTTATGATCAGTGTGGATGATTGTCTCCTTCCCCAGAATGTAATGTCTCCACTGGAGGTAGGCTTGCATAATGGAGTACATTTCTTTGTCGTAAGTAGGGTACTTATGGACAGTATCTGACAATGTCTCACTATGATAGGCCATAGGGTGGCTGTGTTGAGTGAGAACAACACCCACAACATAGTCTGAGGCATTTGTCTCAATATCAAAGGGATGTTGCAGGTCTGGTAGTGAAAGTGCTAGGGCTGAGGACAAGCGTTTCTTAAAATATCGAACTCTTATTGTTGGGACCGGCCCCATGCAAATTTCTCCTTACCACCACCCCTGTTTATTTGGCTGAGGGCCCATGCAATATGGGAGAATCACAACACAAACCTGTGGTAGAAATTGGCAAGGCCCAAGAAGCTCCGAAGCTCAGTGAGTGTGGTTGGGGATGGCCAGTCATGAATGACTTGGATCTTGGCTGGATCCACATGTACGCCATGTTGATCATTGATGTAACCCAGGTAATGGACCCTGTCCATGCCGAACAAGCATTTTTCCAAGTTGGCATATAGCTTGTGCTGCAACGGGGTGTGGAGAACCTGTTGAATATGTTGCAAGTGTTCGACCCAAGTCTTGCTGTAAATTAGAGTGTCACCCAGATAAACCACTACAAACGTATTGGTGAATGGTCATAGGATATCATCCATCATCCTCATTAAAGTGGCTAGAGCATTTGTCAAACCAAAGGGCATGACCAACCATTCAAAAAGGCCTTCCTTTGACTTGAAGGTGGTCTTCCATACATCTTTCTATTCTATCGAGACCTGGTGGTAGCCATACTTCAGATCAATCTTACTGAATTATTTTCCCCTCGTGAGTTGATCAAGGAGGTTGTCGATTCAGGGAATCAGGTACTGGTTTATGAGTGTGATTTTATTCAGAGCCCTGTAATCAATACAGAGTCACTAGGTTCCATCTTTCTTCTGTACTAACACAATTCGACTCCAACAACGTGATGAGTTGGGATGGATGTACCCTTTGTGGATAAATCCTTGGATCTATCACTTGATCTCCTCATTCTCTAACAAAGAGTGGCGATATACTGGCCCATTGGGTAGTGGTGCATCAGGGGTCATATCGATGGGGTTCTTGACCTGGCAGTGCAGAGGTACCCTTATAGGTGAGTAGAAGATATCCAAGTATTCTTCCATGAACTTATCTACTTTCTTCTGATGTGTGGAGAGGTCAGTCACAGAGACCTTAGATGTGTCTATGATCTTTCTATTATTCTGAGAGAGAATCATGAAGAAGAAAAGATTCCCCATATGAGAGATGACCTTCCTGCATTTCTTAGCAGAGATGAAGGAAATAGCACTAGGTGGGACTGCCTTGGGTATCCTGTACATTTTTATGTTCAAAGTAATAATAACACTGCGAGGCCTAGACTCATATACAACATGATGTTTCCATAAATAAGGTTGTCCTAAATGAACATCACAAACTTTGAGAGGAGAAACATCACACAATACCTCGTCCTTGAAGGGCTTGATGTCATATGACAGTCGAAACTATTGGCTGACACGGAGATCGCTTCCTTGGCGGAGCCATCCAATGGTGTAGGGTTGTGGGTGTGACGTTGTTGGCAGGGCCAACCACTTGATGACCTCTACTAAGATGAGGTTCTTTTGTCTACCGCTATCAATGATGAAGTGGAGTGGGGTGCCTTTTACCCATATCTATGAATGGAAGAGGTGCTCTCATTCTTCTGGCTCGTCTGTTTCACCAGGTTTGAGCTTGGTGGTAGAAATGGTGGCACTAGGTTCCACATCAATGATCCATCTTCCCCTTTCTGGTTCTGGCTCAAAGTCAGGATCCGCATCTCATTCATAGGCTTTCACTTTGGCCACCAGTGACTTCTTTGAGTGGCAGTCAACATTGTTATGCCAAGGGCTCTTATGGAAGTCACACAACTTCCCAATGTCTTTATTTTTCTTTCCAGTGTACTTATTTTCTTGCAGCTTGGACTCGTTGTCTTGATACTATCCATATTTTCTATGTCCTTTGTTCTGTGGGTTGGGGCCACCCTTTCCTGGCTTTTCTTGTGAGGGGTTCCGAGGCCCAAATAGCCATGTCTTTTGTTTGAGCTTCTGCTCAATTTTGACAGCATATCTGTAGGCCGCGCCCAAGGATGAGATGTCCAGAAATTCCATTTCAATCTGGATGTATCTATGCATAGCACCATGATACTTGAGAATCAAATGCCACACCGAATCTTTGATACCTATCTTGGTGCGCAAGGTATGGAATATATTTGTTAAATCTGGCACTTCTTGGTCTCTTTCTTGCCACAGTGTGGTCCATTTGGTATACAGGTCGTCATAACTTCTGAAAGGGTAGTATTGTTCCTTAATAGAATCCATGAAGGATTCCTAGGTGGTTGTGACTGAAAATAGTGAGGGTTCCTTTGTTTCCTTTTGCTCACAGAAATTTTCCCACCAATCTTTGACATGGGGAACGACTTTAAGGAGCGCAAAAGTAATCTTTTCTCTATTCGAAAAGTTATGGACAAAAAAATACCCTTCTAGTAGATTCAACCACTTGTCTACAACATCTGTGTCTATCTGACCTTCAAATATAGGAATATCAAAGTTTATTTGTACCTTGAAGTGGGAAGCGGCTCTGTTCGAATAAGATGCGTCACATGTTGGTATCTGCCAAAGGATTTGTGTGAAACTATCCATCATCTCATTCCTCTGTTGTGTGAGGGCTTCGTTAATCAATAGTTTGAAAGGATCTCCTGTCCCATTATATTTATTTTCTCCTTCCATGAGAGGTCACTTGGGTGTGTGAGATCTTTTGTCCTCAAGAGAAACAATCTTGAGACCCAACTCTTTGTACTCTGACCTCGTTGGGGACATGCATTAAGACGACAAGGAGAAGACCTCTTTGATACCACTGATCCATATTTTATGAGAAGAATTAGATGAATACCAATTATTAACAGGTTCTTAACACAAAATAATAGAGATACAGTAAAACTGGTTTTCTATTAATAAAGAAATAAGCTGGAACCTGTAAAATGCAGTGGAAACAAGCTTTGTGGAATGTTGGCGGCTTATCTCTGAGAAGAGATGTGACGGTTGCACTCATTCACAAGAAGATGATTAAAATGAGGCTTTGAAGGCCTTTTTACAATAAGTAGGAATTTCAAAAACCCTATACATCCAAAAACCTAACCCTAGGAGATGAAGCACCAAAAGTCACGTGGGCCCCGTTTGGGTAAGTTAGTACATCAACTTCCCGGGGTTGTAACTTTTGCATACGATATTCATTTTAGGAATATGATAGCCCATTGGAAAGAAATCATCGAGGATATTTGTTTTATATGAAATATTGAAGGAAATTATATATTGAAAACCTATTTTCCCAAAAAACATCGTTTAGGGCCTAAAAAAGGCTCCAAAAGTGAAAACTGCTAAAAATAGTAAATTGCCAAAATTGACAGAAAACTCTTTTGAGCCAGTTGGAAAAGGTGTGTGGCCATTGATATTCATATGGATCATGTTTACTAAATAAGGGAGTCCCTTTCCATCAGGACGAATCCGCTCAACTCTCTTTCAAAGCATTGAAACGCACCCTCACATCTGCCCCTCTGCTCCAGCTTCCCAATTATAATAAATATTTCTTATTGTACTTAGCCACTGTAGATTCGATCATCAGTATGGTATTGGTTCAATAGGATGACATTCTTGAAGAGAACATGATTTATTACCTGAGCCGAGTCCTGGTTGGACCAGAACTCAACTACTCGCAAGTTGAGAAGCTAGTGTTGGCAACAGTGCATGCTGCCCAACATTTTCGTCATTATATTTTACTTAGTAAGAACACCACCGTTGTTGTTGTGAATCCATTTCAATATGTGTTGACACGATGTGTCATCAATAGAAATATCATTATATGGATCGTTATCCTCCAAGAATTTGACTTGGATTTTGTTTCTGCAAAATCCAAAAAGTCACTAGTCTTTGCGAAACTTATCTCAGAACTTCTGATCAAATCAGGTGATGTTACGCCTGAAGAATCACCGATTAAAGGAGATATTTTTCTAATTTCATCTTCAGACCCCTAGTATGGAGATTAACTAATATATCTCTAGACTTTGAAGTGCCCTACCTCTGCTTCTCATGATGAGAGTCGACGTATATGCCACCAGGAAACAAATTATCTCATACTTGATGACACTTTGTATCGCCGAGGTGTAGATTGCATCCTTCGTCGGTGCATCACTCATGAAGAAGAAGAACTTGTTCTTAATGACTGCCACACCAGAGCATGTGGTGGTCATTTTTCTGGGTTGGAAACAACCCAAAATATTATATGAGCTGGTTACTTTTGGCCGATGTTAATCAAGGATTGCATTGAATCAGTCAAGAATTTCCACCCATGTTAGATCTTCTCTCGGAAGATGAGGGCACACCCCGCTCCCATGTTTCCTATCATTACTGTTGATTCTTTCACAAAGTGGGGGATTGATTTCACTACATTCCACATGACCTCAACCACGGGGCATCGATATATCATCGTAGTAGTATACTACTTCACAAAGTGGGTCGAGGCTATGCCAACATTCAATAATGATGGTGAGACAACAACTCTCTTTATTTTCAACCAGATAATAGCAAGGTTCGGCATCCCGAACGATATTGTCACTGACCATGGTAGTCACTTTCAAAATAAAATGATGTTTGCGTTAACACCAAATCTTGGGTTAAGGAAAGAGAATTCATCACCCTAATACCCACAAGCGAATGGTTAAGTGGAGGCTGTGAATAAGTCCCTCAAGACTATTCTATAGCAAATGATCAATTCTTCCAAGTCAAATTGGAATTTGATGTTGTACTCATCATTATGGGCCTACCGAACGTCTGTAAATACTGCCACCGATTTCTCACCTTTTCAACTCATTTATGGGATGGAAGCAGTCTTTCCTATAGAGTGCCAGATCCCATCTCTAAAGTTGGCATTATAGTTATTTCCAGACACTTCACCGCTTGAGGAACTCTTATTGTATCTCGAGCAGATCGATGAGTAGTGACGTGATGAAACCTTGGCTAATGAGGCTCATAAGAAAATATTCAAGTGTCAATATGATTAGTCCGTTCATCCTCGTATTTTCTCCGAAGGTGACCTTTTCTTGGTCTATGAACAATATAAGGATACCTTGGGGGCAGGCATGTTCAAACCCATGTGGTTCAGACCTTTCATTTTGAAGGAGGTACTAAAGAAGGGCGCTTATCGTCTGGTTGAATTTGAGGTAAATTATTTAGTGGAGCCTAAAAATGGGCTCTACCTCAAGAAGTATCACTTGTAGGTGGGTCACCT
The DNA here is from genome assembly GCA_009831015.1 of Picea engelmannii. Taxonomy (NCBI): domain Eukaryota; kingdom Viridiplantae; phylum Streptophyta; class Pinopsida; order Pinales; family Pinaceae; genus Picea; species Picea engelmannii. Next base: position 451,030 of record ML779935.1, on the reverse strand, counting down.
TGGGTGACTTCTTGTACATATGTATAGTTCTTATACAGTTAGTTTGTTTTATCTTTTTGTTTTACGGACGTGTCATTATTGATGTCATCTTTTTCACTGTGGAATATGTCAAGTGAATCAAAGGTGTTCCTTGGGTTCACAGACAATGCTAGCCGACACAGTCGGAGGCTTGCTTCCGTAACTTGGGTAATCATCACACCTTAGGGCCAGTTGCTATCTACTTGAGGTGTCTGTTTAGGTGACACCACAAACAATGTCACTAAGTATAGCGCAATGATAGAGTTGCTTCATGACACTTTGTCACATGGTATCTCTCACCTCTAAGTCTACTTAGATGCACAACTGGTTGTGTCCCAATCAAATGGGGTTTAACACGTTTATGATACTACTATACACCAACAGTTCCTTAGGGTATATCTCTTAGAACATTGCTTTGATTACATTACATATATCCATGTTCCTAGAATATTAAGTCAAATCATAGATACTCTAGCTAATCAATTATTAGATTGGCATATTACACACACATACATATGCACATACATTGTAAAAATGTGATCCATAAGACATAAAAGATGTAAATACACATATATATATCAAAAGTATCAGAGTACATAGGTGGGCGCAAGCACCTCAAAAATAATATATCTTGTATACATCATGGGGATTATGCCCTAAAAAATATACAAAAGAGTGCCCTTGACATGTAAGTGGTCCATCCTAAGATAAGAACGAGGCCTGTTGGACCTGCCATAGTGAATAATGATGTTTTCCAAATGCTGAAAAAGTTGGACCCAGGTCCATGGTACCCCAACTATGTGAGGCTTCATAGATGCTGGGAGATCCTCGATATCATCCATGGGCACTATACGAGTGAGCACGGTGAGGTTTTTCTCCACTCGTCTCAACACTCTCTCAGCCTCTTTGGCTGGAGGTCCCCCCGCTGCTGCTGACTGTTGTTGGTACTTCCTCTAGTCAAGGATGCCACCTTGTCCTCGTGAAGTCTGCTGGATGCACTGGTCTGATATCTGTACATAAACAAATACATCATTGTCAGATACTCTGTTACATATAAAAAATTATATATATAAAAAGAAACTAAAAAATTAAATAAATTTAAAAAGAAAACGTACCCATCTCTCCTCGCTCAACTCTAGGAGGTACCGACATGTCTGGGTCCCTGGAAACGTTGATCTTGACATAGGGGTAGTTCTCTATAGTCAGAATCTTTCATGCCCACCAATCAAAATATTAATCATTGAAGGCCTCTATGGTCCTCCCGCCCCCTTGTCTTGGCATCAATGTTTCCCATATACACACTGTTGGGAGTGAGGCCTAATGCCCCCACATAGTCTCTCATGGACTAAGACAGGGTACTCTCTCGAAGAATAATGAACATAGAATGGTATTGAATCTGAATTTATTGTTACTCTATCCATGACACTCGGTGAGATGTCTCTTCATGCAGCCAAGCATGGTGTTACACCTCAAAATTACTCACTTCGATAGTGTTGCAAGTGTCATCATTACGAGTGTTGTAAGTTTCGCATCTTGTCCGCAAGTGTTGCATCTTGACTATAAGTGTTGCAAGTGTCAAAAACATCATACTGCCATATTGCATATTTCGTGCCTCTAATGACATCATAAAGACACTTAAGACACCTCAAAGGGTGGTTTGGAAGAAGATACATCACTTGACAGGAAGTACAAGCCTTCTGCCATTGGAAAAACCACACAAAAGATGAATTTTGGAGTGGAGCGCTCCCCTAACCACTATCAGGGAGTGTTGGCACTCCCTAAGCCTCTTTGGGGGAGTGTTTGAGTGCCCTGTGCACCCTTTTGGGGGAGAGCTGCCCCTTTTCTGAGAAAATTTTGGGTTTGTTGAGGCAAATCGGGGAAGAATCCCTCAATTTCTTAAGGTAGTTGGATTCGAATAGATGGTCAAGGCATGATCTTAGGGGAGATCCTCAACTGAAGGAGATGAATCCTAAAATCATCTGAAAGATCTCTCAAGTGGTTAGACCTCTCCAAGGTTATATAAGGAGGCCTTCTCATGGTGAAAGGTACAAGGAAGATTGAGAATTATACCTAACTTATGATCTCATAAGAAGGTATTGACAATGGATATTGAGAATTACATCAAAATTATGATCTCATGAGTGATATTTCATCAAAGAAATCAATGGAGATTATTTGAGAAAAGGGGATGGACAAGGAGAACTGGAAGAGGCTTTTGCACCTTCATTCAAAGGATTGTAATTACTTTTTCTTATAATCATTAATATAATCAATGCTTGGCATGTTTCTTTCAAAATGATGCTTGTTCCACATGAGTTTGTCTGCAGTAGATGGATATATGTTTGAGCTAATCTCAATAAAGTAGGAAGTATTTTGTACCTTTGTTTATTTTACAGGACCTATCAAGGAGCTCAAGATCGAAGCTCAGCCTGGACTTTGCAAGGAAAAATGTCATTAATAAGGTGCATATCTTTCTCCTTCTCTTTCATTGATTAGGTTGATTAGATTTAAAAGGAATTCAGTGTCCATGTTAAGCAATTTTCTTTCTTGGCCTTAGGAGTCTAGAGACCAATAAGGAATCCACTTGTCTGCAGGGGGATTTACCTACAATAGAAATTGGTGACTCCACTGGGGATGGAGCTCTGATTTTTGTTTCCATTCCTAGATATTGTTTTATCCCTTTCCCCACTCATTTTAAGTTCTCCATGATGTGTATCTAATCCTTAGATGTGATTGTTGGCTCTTGGATCCATCTTACACTCTGAATTCTTGCATTTTCTCTCATTTTTTTGGATTTCTGGGAAAAATATTGAGTTCTGAGAGGCCAACGCTCCCTTGCCCTTACCACCAGGGCATTGTCACTCCCCTACAACCTTACACAGTGTGTTGGAGCACTATGTGTCCCCTTTTGGGGGAGAGCTACCCCTTTTCTACAAAAATATTCTTGGGAGTAGTTTTTTCTCAGTCTTTTTTTGTTGATTCTTCTACTCAGGGTTTATGCTATCTTAGTGTGTCCTTGTTTAGGCTCTAATTATTTTATTTCTAAGGATTGATCATCTTTTGTTTGGATTTTTTGACATTTTTCCTTACTTTGCAATAACTCTTTGTCCTTCATGATTTGGAGTCAATTTATCGTTTTCTTCTCATATATCTCAATGAGTGAAAACTTTGTAAGGAGTTTCAAAGGTATTTTCTACTTTTATTTCTGATCTTTGAGTCATCTTGTCCAAGATCTTTTTCCTTCCTTTTGATTTTTTAGTTTTTTGTTTCTTGTTTGATCACAACAAGGGTGTTTTTTGGTTTATGTGAATTTTTCTTCCAGATTGCTTAAATCTCACAACTTTTGAAGTCTGATTAGCATAGGAAGCTTTACATCTACTGGTTATCAGTCACATATAAACATGTTAGCATTGCATTGGATTCCTTATTGAGGACTATTTCATGAGTTCATTGCATCTTAGTGTTTGACAGTGAAAGGAAAATCCTTCTCCTTCCCTTAATTAGACATTCATTGAAAGAAATGATTGCTTATCATTTCTTATGCATGTTTTGGGAACTGAGTCATAATATCATCAGTTTTCACTCTCATACGCCTCTGAGTAAACAACATCCACTAAAATCAATGCTTAACTAAAATTTATTAGACTTTTTACATCTTTGTTAGCAAACCTACATTAGTTTAAGGTGTAGGGATTTGGAATAGGTTGAAAGGCTAACTTTCCAAATCTATTAAACAAACTTAGAATCTTGCGATAGGGAGAGCAAATCCAATTGTCGTATAGGATTTCTGGGATGCCCCTCTCACACATGGGTTATGTACAATGTCGTGTTCAGGTGAGTTACAGAGATTATCCCTCCGTGGTTCAACTGTTTGTAGTGGTCGGATTATATATTGGGGTTCACTTGAGGGTATACCCACAATTATGTGTGGGAGCCTCTTGAGTTGATTTTGGACTTGTTATCCTACCCATACGTTCAGATCAGACTGTTGACTATACCCACCGAGGGGTTCACTGTGAATTGGTGACCTCAGTATCCATAATCTTTAGGGTCTTACATGAGGTGACGGTGAAGGGAAGTCTCACTGTACCTAGAATAGACGTTGGTCAAACTCACTCGGGATCCTTGGAGGGTAAATCCACAATTACTGCGTGGAATCTTTCACCAAGGTGTAAGTCCATTAAGCATGTCACCAACATAACTGATCCACCCACTCTATCCCTGCTCCTTCCTATTTTGATCTTGTGACGTTGGATTTCATCACCAACTAGTGGTTTCATTGTAGGAAGGTTTTGTTTGATTGTATGCTTCTTAGATTCATAACGTGTGTTGGTTGTGTTACTTAGTGGACCTTAGGTCGAGTCAGTGGTAATGGCATCAAATATTGAGAGTACCAATGGAGGAACTCCTTCTCTTGCGGAAACTTATACCTTTCCTTCATTTGGAAACTTTGGTCTTCCGTACAATGCCACACTGAGTCTTCCGGGACTCACCATCGGATTACTGGTTTGGTTGTTCCCCACTCCGGTGATCTTGAATCCTCCCAGTGCTTCAACTGCACATAATACTTTAGATGTCAATACACCACCCACATATCAAACTCATGTCGACTTTTCTCCTTCTTGACCCATTAAGTCTCCTTCCCTTTCTCCTTCCTCGCCTAGTGAAATCTCTAAAGAAAATAGCCAGGATGATCAGAATAAGAAGAAATGAAAAGATAACAAGAAGAAGAGCCTAAAAAGGACCAAGGATTCAAAAACATCATATGTTGAATCCCAACAACAAGCTACTGTTAATAGTACTGGGAGTGTTGATGAGGTCAACAAGATTAAAATAAAGAATCTGAAACCCAAATTCCCTTGCAGTCTTTGTAAGGGTGACCACTTTCTAAGGGATTTCCCTAGTATTCTAAAGGTCTTAGAAATGTGGTCCTCCACATCATCAGCCTCTTCTGGACATTCCAGTGATACCCCATCACCTAGTGACATTAAGGTTGGTCAGAAGAAGACAACTGTAAAATTTCCTTGTATGTTATGCAAAGGTGATCATTATTCTCACCTTTCTCCTCGTATGGATGAGTTTTCTTCTCTTTTGGAAAAACTTCAACTTACAAAAGGTTATCATAAGCTTTTCCCCAACCCATCGTTAGTTTATGGAGTGGTCAATCCGGCTCCATCCCCGGTTAGTCCAGGTTATCAGGTGGTCAATCTAGTTTCATCCTCGATTGAACCACAAACCCAAGTAGTTGATCCAGTTCCATCATTGATCAACCCTACTCTTCATCAAAAGAGTGTAACCCAAGTAGTCAATCCGTTTTCATCCTCGGTTGAGTCCACTCTCCCGTTAGAGAGTGACACCAAAGCGGTTGATCCGTTTCCACTCGTCGACCCCATTCTCCCCTTGGAGAATGAAACCTAAGTGGTCGATCCGGTTCTGTCATCGGTTGATCCCACTCATCCTTTGAAGAGTGCCAAAGTGGTTGATCCAGTCCCTTCCTTGGTCAGTCCCACCCTTCCTTTGAAGAGTGCATGTGTGGTCGATCCAGTCCCATCATCGATCGATCCTACTCTCCCTCTAGAGAGTAAACCCGATACTGCCAACATTTTTCTTGTTGATACAAAATCTACCATGTTGGGGGGCATTCCTCATTCTCCCGCGAAACCCCCTCCAAGCAATGAGACCATCATGTTTTATTGGGGTGTGCTAACTGGACCTCATCTTTCCTCTCACATCACTTTCTAGATTACAGTACAGGTTTGTGGTCGGTACGTTCCTCAAAATATGGTATATGAAGGTGCATCTGTTAGTATTTTGTCCTCTGTTGTTTGGCACACTTTGGGTTGTTCTCATCTTTTGTCGGTTTCAAAGAATATGTTAGCTTTTAACAGAAGAACTAGTCAACCTTTAGGGACCCTTCCTCAGTTTCCGGTAACTTTGGGAGGGAAAAATGTCTTTATTGATGTCATGGTAGTCTGAGACCCCTTGGATTTGTCTTTACTCCTTGGGCAGGATTATGTCTATGCCATGAAAGATATTGTGTCCACTCTTTTTCATGTGATATCTTTCCCACATGATGCAAGAATGGTGAATATTAATCAACTTTCATTCATTGGTCCTGATTGGATTACCTCCCTGAATGGTTCTTATATGATGACAGTATCTCCCCCGCCGCATGCCAATTATGTGGAATTATCTCCCATGATTTCGACTCCCGATGATTTGGATCCAATAGTTGACATGGTGATCTCTTCGGTAGGGTTATTGGATCCTGATCTCCTTACCCCTATCGCGGCCCTCGACATGTGTTCCTTCTAGAGCGATTTTCTTCCATCCATTGAAGATCTCTTGGAAGCCATGACTGAGTTTTGTCCCTTGACATGATGTCCTTCCAGAGAGTTATTCTCTTGGAAGCCATGATTAATAAGAGTCTTCAAGCATATTTTTCTCTTCTCTGTGGCAAGCTCTTTAGAAAATGAAACACATGTCACAAGCATAGTTTTCTCTTCTCTATGGAAAGCTTGTTAAAAAATGAAACAGAAGATTTGGGCATAGTTTTCCTCTCTGTAGAAAGCTCGTTAAAATATGAAACCACAATCTGGGGATTGAACCCGGAGCCTTGAGCATAGTTCTTTTTCTGTGTCAAGCTCGTTAAAAAATGAAACAATCACCTCTTTTGAACCTTCATTTCATCCACCTGTATCCTTTTTCTCCAACTAGTACATAAATTGGTGACAACCTCAAAGTTGGTGAATGAATTGAAGATTGGAGGGCATGTCTCCATCCTTTGATGATCATTATGGAGTTAAGCCACTAGATTTCAAGCTGAGGGCATAGTAAGCTTAGTCTTTGTTCTTTCTCGTGCTCGGAAAAATATGAGAATGTAACCAAGTAGAATTTATCACTTTTTCAGACTTGTATGGATATATGAAAAAGGAACCCCTTGGAGTCGTCTTTGAGCTCTTTTCAGACTCTATAAACATGAAAAGATTGTCGAGTGATCTTGCTTCCTTTCCCACTCATTAAAAGGTTTGAAAGGGAATCTTTCGAGTGATAATTTATCTCTTTTTCAGCCTCATAAGACTAATATTATGAAAAAGGACAACATTGGAGTCGTCTTTAAGTTCTTTTCAAACTCTCTAAATATGAAAAACCATCGAGTTTACCTTCTTTGGACTTGTTAAACAATAATACATTGAAGGGACCATATGGGATTGAACCCTTACTTCTAGTTCGTTCAACAAAGGAAGAGGGACTTACCGAAGGTGAGTCATATCGAGCATGTGTTACCCTCCTCGAGCTCGTTAAATTAGAAAGAGGTACTCGTCTATCTAGATGGGGCGGAAATTGAAAGAAGCAAGCCAAGCAGTTTTTTGAGAACATCACTAGTAGCTCTTACGGTCTCCCTTGAACATGGTACTTTGTCTTTGCACACATTTTAATCTGCTGAACCTCTGCACTGAGCCAATCCTCTGAGTTTATTTTACTCCTTTGGGTCACTTGATGAAAGTCACAGCATCCACTGAATCATCAATATTTGGTCCATGTCATGTTTCCGTTTTCATGCCTCAGTGTTCAAGGGAGTTTTATTCCTCAAGAGTCAACCATCACAAATATATTGTTTCAATACCCGTGTCAATCCATGTTCATTTGATCTACCAATTACATGTCTGTGTCAGTTTCTTGTTGTTGATGCGGGATACATCAAGGCCCTCCTTCAATGAGTCTATTCCTGTCGACTTCACCACATTATCCAAGAGCTAGACTTAGAAACCAGTTAGTACCTTGGGATCTACATGCCTCCTCGTGTCTGAAAGTGGGTTTACATCATTGACTCCTGATCGAATGATTCCATGAATGTTCGAATTCATCTCATCTATTCACATTCACTGGAATGTAATAGAGTACCTTGGGAATCATTGACATCAATGGTGATCTCCCTCACGCTTGTTAATGATTTACCTCATTGGCCAGTAATCAAGTGGTTTCTGCCATGTTCGACATCAGGACATCTATTTGCATGATTATATTCGTACTGCATCAGGATCATTAAGAATACCCTGGGTTGAGTGTCATCACTCTTATGTATACTTCTCCTAGGCTGCGAAGGATTTCTTTTGAACTATGAGACATATACTATTACATAGATCCACTTTGTATTGGTCGTGGCTATGTCTTGTCATTGTTGGAGCATAATCCTAACTTGCATTAGTTTATACCTAGATTAGACTCCTAGATATTGGTTAATACATTCATTTACACTTTATTTCACTTAATTTGGCCACATAGAGAAGAAGGGCACCTCATCCCTAGATTTTAGGGAAAACTGCTAATTTTAGATCAAGACTCAACTCCCGGTTCTTGATTTTCTTGATTTATTTTTTATTTATCCTTGATTTATTCCAACTCCCCCATGAAAAACTCATATATTATTGGAGAATGCACACCTCCTCTTTGAGTGAGATATTTATTCCTTAACTAATGATTTTTTCTCTTACTATTATTAGTAACTACTATTTTGGGTTAGTTAAGTGAGTTGGAACTGCTTCTCTTGTCAGTTAAGTGAGCTTGAGTGAGATAATGCACATAAATTAACTCTTATGGACATTAATGAGTGTGTGACATGTATCTTCGGTGGTCTAGGTCGAACTATGTGGTCTCCCTTAGCTTATGACACCTATTTTAGCTATTTCTAGCTTTTTTGACTAGAATTTCTATGTTGGAAATTCTATATATTCACCTCCTCTCTTCTTTTTGAGGATGGTTGCTCATGTATATTCATTTTTTATTAACATAATTCTCTGATTTATGGAGAAATTTTTTTCTCTCGTCTCTTCAATATTAGAAAATTGTTTGTGTTCAATTTAACTAGAATTCTAGATCTATCGGGGTTTCTGCAGGAATTCTACATGGTATCAGAGCTAGATTGAATCTAGTGGATTTTACACGGTTTTATTTGTAGTTATAGATCAAAAGGAGGCACATAAATAAGCAATGGATCATCTCTCTCATCCCACAAAACTCATTCTAAATCCTTTCAATTACTTCAAATGGAAGACAAAGATCTCTCTTCTCCTCCGAAGCAAAGGGCTTTACCGGGTAACAATGGGAACAGAGAAAGAACCAACTACTGCAGTGGAGAAGATAAAGTATTTCAATAAATTATATGAATTAATTGGGATGATATTCCTATCAATTTCCATAGATCTCCTCTTTCATGTCATTGGAGCCACTACTCCCATTGTGGTCTGGACCACATTGGAAGGACTATTCGGCAAGCAGGATGCAATGAAAGTGCATCAACTGGAGAATGAACTTATATCCCTAAGTCTAATTCATTTCAGAAACCTAAAATAATTCTTCACCAAGTTCAAATCCATCCTCTTTGAACTTAATTCATGTGAAGTCACGAAAGGGGAAGAACAACTCATCCTTTCAATTCTCTCGAAACTAGGCCCTAAATATTTCGTATTTGTGTTGTCTTTTCAAGCATCTAAATTGACTCAGGAAAAATGGAAAATGCCTCCATTAAATGATTTCATTGTAGCATTGACTCAAGAGAAAGATAAGTTAGTCCAAATGGGTTCCATCAAGAATTCCAAGAACCAAGCACTTGCGGCTACTGATGCTCCAAAGCGAAGTGGAAAAGACAAGGAAAAAGGAACAGGTAAATTTCCTGAATCGAAGAAGGAGAGATTCGCACAATATTCAAAGAACTCTTTTGAGCCTAAGGGTAAGAAGAAGAAGAAGGAAATAACACTTTGAATCTACTTTTCCAAAGGTTTTAATCCCAAATAAAATTGCATGAGAAAGACTATCGATGAGATGGCTAAGCAATTGCAGCAGCATAATTTCACGATGCCTGAAAATGCAAAGAAGAAAGATGATAACAGAACAAGAGGGAGAGCACGAGATGGTAATGATTTAATGGCTGTAACATCCACTCCATCAGATTGGATCCTTGATTCAGGTTCATCAAACCATATGTCTGCATCATAATATGAATTTTCCTCCATCGAAGAAAGCACTAGATCCCCAATTTACTTGGGAGATGCCACACCCGCAAAGGTGTGCGGAGAAGGAATTGTTGATATTGAAGGGGGATCATTTAAAAATGTTCTTAATGTAGCCTCCCTATCTACAAATATTCTCTCGATATATCATATCACTCATTCCATCTCTAGAAGGAAGGTGTATTTCACTCCGGACTCCGCAATGATTACCGACATTTCCACAGGCTCACAACTTGCACATGGAAGTGCAGATCACGGTTCTCGTTTGTATTTCTTCTCCCACTTTGTTCCTAAATATATTAGCACTGTATTTCTATCACAATATTATGATATTAGCAGGCTATGGCATGAAATATTTTTCCATCTAAACTATAAGTACTTGCATCAACTCAGCAAGGAAAACATGGTAGAAGGATTGCCAGCTATTAAATTCACAAGCGGTGTATGTCAAGGATGCATTCTTGGCAAGCATCCAGAGAAAACATTTGACAAAGGGAAGGCATAGAGATATTATTCACCACTTGGGATGATTCAAAGTGAAATTACGGGCCCATTCCTATAGCCTTCAATCCATATACAACTACAACACACAGTGCCATATACACCACAACAGAACGATGTTGCGGAGAGGAAAAACCGGTCCTTAAAAGAGATGGAAAATTGTATGCTACAGTCGAAATCATTAGATCTCAATATATGGGATGAAGATATTAATTGTGAAGCATAAATTCATAACTGAGTTCCTCACAAATCACTCAAAGGCACCACTCCTTTTGAATGTTGGACCGGTAAGAAACCGAAAGTGTTGCACTTTCGTATTTTTGGTTCACGAGCATGGGCTCACATTCCGATAGATAAGAGGAAGGCTTTGGAGCCTCAAAGTGTTGAATGCATATTTGTTGGATATATTGAAGGTGTCAAAGGATATATATTGCTGGAATATCACACTGAAAATTTCATTCTAACTCAAAGTGTGAAGTTTGAAGAAGAATCATTGCATGACTTTTCAAAACACCCTGTCAAGGAACCGCTTGTTGTCACTGATGAGGAGGAGTCAAAACATTATTCGAGCACTTCAGAACAGCCATTATAGAAGACTTTTAGGTATGATACAGAGGATTAGGAGAAGTTCATGGTTGTTCCAACTCATTTTCCAACCTGGGCAGAGAAAACCCTGCAAGATGCGGGTGAACTAGTCGGTGATCCTGCAGATACAAGAAGAACTAAATCACAGTTTTTTGGGGCTCCTCAAGTCATGGATGCCACAGAAAATTTTCTGCCCATAAATTTCTATATGTAACTTGTTTCAGATCCAAAGTCACACTCTAATGTTGAAGACATCTTCACCAAGTCCTTCACTGAATTTTTTTTTTCAGAACTGAGAGCTATGCTTGGAGTGGTGGAGACAACTGAGTAGGTCACTTTTGGCCACTCAACATTTTTTTCCTCTTTTTTTTAGTNGTTTCCCAAGAGGTTTTCCCTCTTTCCTCTTTTCATGAGGAATTATTTTATGTAATGAGTACCTAAAATGGCCAAGCTGTCGAGACTCAAATTTTTTGTCATTACAGTTAGGCTTAAGGGGGGGTGTTGGAGCATAATCCTAACTTACATTAGTTTATACCTATATTAGACTCCTAGATATTGGTTAATAAATTCATTTACACTTTATTTCACCTAATTTTTCCACATAGAGAAGAAGGGCACCTCATCCCTAGATTTTAGGGAAAACTGCTAATTTTAGATCAAGACTCAACTCCCAGTTCTTGATTTTCTTGATTTTTCTTGATTTATTCTTGATTTATCCTTGATTTATTCCAACTCCCCCATGAAAAACTCATCTATTATTGGGTAATGTGAACCTCCTCTTTGAGTGAGAGATTTATTCCTTAATTAATGATTTTTGTCGTTACTATTATTAGTAACTACTATTTCGAGTCAGTTAAGTGAGTTGGAACTGCTTCTCTTGTCAGTTAAGTGAGCTTAAGTGAGATAATGCGCATAAATTAAATCTTGTGGAAATTAATGTGTGTGAAATGTATCTTTAGTGGTCTAGGTCGAACTATGTGGTCTCCCTTAGCTTATGAAACCTATTTTAGCTATTTCTAGCTTTTTTTACTAGAATTTCTATGTTGGAAATTCTATATATTCACCTCCTCTCTTCTTTTTGAGGATGGTTGCTCATCTATATTCATTTTTTATTAATATAATTATTTGATTTATGGAGAAAAAACTTTCTCTCATCTCTTGAATATCAACAAATTTTTTGTGTTCAATTTAACTAGAATTGTAGATCTATCGAGGTTTCTGCAGGAATTCTACAGTCATCTCGTAGATCCACTATGTATTCTTCATGGCTACGGTCAGTTTAGGTCATAGGATTATATATCCACATTGTATCTACAGTGGCTATACCATTTTGTCAATATAATTATGGATCCGTAGTGTATTTTATGGCAGCCATACCTAAAAAGTCTTTATCACTCAAGCATAGGTATGCATGCCTTGGGTTTGAAACATGTCATAATATTTGTTTGATGGTTGTGTGCATCTTTTTCCAGTCTCTCTGCATCCATACCCTTGCTCGAAAAATTCTACAAAGTACTTCAGTCATCATCATCTTCTAACTTCATACTTTGGGGGGCAATCTGTTACACCTCAAAATTACTCACTTCGATAGTGTCGCAAGTGTCATCATTATGAGTGTTGTAAGTGTCACATATTGTCCGCAAGTGTCACAAGTGTCATCATTACGAGTGTTGTAAGTGTCACATATTGTCCACAAGTGTCGCATCTTGACTATAAGTGTTGCAAGTGTCAAAAACATCATACTACCATATTTCATATGTCGTGCCTCTAACGACATCATAAAGACACTTAAGACACCTCAAAGGGTGGTTTGGAAGAAGATAAATCATTTGACAAGAAGTACACGCCTTCTGCCATTGGAAAAACCACACAAAAAATAAATTTTGGAGAGGAGCGCTCCCCTACCCACTGTCAGGGAGTGTTGACTCTCCCTAAGCCTCTTTGGGGGAGAGTTTGAGTTCCTTGTGCGCCCTTTTGGGGGAGCACTACCCCTTTTCTGAGCGAATTCTGGGTTTGTTGAGGCAAATCAGGGAAGAATCCCTCAATTCCTAAAGGTAGTTGGATTCGAATATATGGTCAAGGCATGATCTTAGGGGAGATCCTCAACTAAAGGAGAGGAATCCTCAACTCATCCCAAAGATCTCTCAAGTGGTTGGACCTCTCCAAGGTTATATAAGGAGTCTTTATGATGGTGAAAGGTACAAGGACGATTGAGAATTATACCTAACTTATGATCTCATAAGAAGGTATTGACAATGAAGATTGAGAATTACATCAAACTTATGATATCACAAGTGAGATGTCATCAAAGAAATTAGTGGAGATTATTTGAGAAAAGGGGTTGGACGATGTTGTTGCACCTTCATTCAAAGGATTGTAAGTACTTTTTCTTGTTCTCATTAATATAATCAATGCTTGGTCAGTTTCTTTCAAACTGATGGTTGTTCCACACGAGTTTGTCTACAATAGGTGGATCTATGTTTGAGCTAATATCAGTAGAGTAGGAAGTATTTTGTACCTTTGTTTGTTTTACAGGACCTATTAGGGAGCTCAATATCGAAGCTCAGCCTGGACTTTGTAGGGACAAACATCATTAATAAGGTACATATATTTCTCCTTCTCTTTCATTGATTAGTTTTATTAGATCTAAAAGGAAGTTAATGCCCATGTTAAGCACTTTTCTGTCTTGGCCTTAGGAGTCTAGAGACCAAGAGGGAATCCACTTGTCCACAGGGGGATTCACCTACAACACATGGTCGTACTCCAATCGAACAATCATGCATTTAAGAACTGCACTGCACAATGCATGTGCACCTAGGAGGCCTGATGTAAGGTTGCAGATCCATTGATCCGCCCAATAAGTAAAACTATCACCTTCAGTGATAGGTTGGTAATAGTGTGGATCGATACCTAAGAACCTACCCTATAAATGTCGACCTCGCAATACATTTCGATCAACTCGACGATTTTGTGGGGCTCAGGGGGAAAAGCATGCAAGTTGACTGGTTCCCCTCTCCTTGGGAGGCCAGTTAGAAAGTAGATGTCCTCAGTGTTAGAACAAGATTGGTTAAGGTTCCTATATGGATTTTGAGTTTTTTCTAAGTGATAGCTTCAACCAGTGGTAAACAACACTACCTATGGTACAGTCAAGGCACCTAAGTAAAATGTTTTTGTCATCATGAAAGAACACACACTGCTCTATACATATTCAAGATTGAAAGGCATTGTATTTTGGAAATGCTACCCAAACCTGTATGCAAATGCAGCGTAAGCAGCGCTACATAAAAGCACTGCATAATATTTCATAGAGAAAAAAAAAATTGCATACAAGTGCAACATAGTTAGGCACTACCTACAGACATTGCGTAATATTCTGGCAGAAAATGAATTGTGCAGAGTTATTTTAGTAGTTTTAAGTCATTAACTTAAAACTTTTATTGTGAAAAAATGAGAAGGTATTTTTGAAAACTAGAGGAGGTTTTTGTTCATAACATTCCAAATAACAAAAACCTCTCTTAGTTTTTCAAAATGTGTTATTTTTTGAAATATATTGGATATAGAAGTGGAACTACCCACTCAGCACAACGACACTACCTAATTTCCTGTAGAGGTCACAGATTTTGATATTTTCCTTGTTGGGAGGTTGCCACCTGTTGTAAGGAAAAACTCCCTATGGACTAGCAAATAGCATTCAGACTTTGCATGTAGATATGACCGAAGAAAAACTAATTTCTACCTTCATCCCTAGATTTAAATCCCCTTTTCTTAGTAAATGCAAGGAAAGATCAACCTACCTCGTTCCCGATGTTTGATGTTGATCCTCCATTGTACTTGATTACTTGTTTGCAATACTCCTTCCAAAGCTGACCTGCATACAAGACAAGCAACAAAAATCCAAACATATACTAATCAAACTATAAAAAGTTCATGAATTGGGACAGGAAAAGCATTTTCTTTATTACTTTGAATGAGTCAACTTACAAAAGTTGAGACCGGCCACTGCTCTGCGAACCTGATCATGGGCTCCTCTTCTACTGTCCTCCAAATTATTTTCTTTGTATCTTATTTGGCATGAGGAAAGGATAAAGGGTTGGGACAATGGGAATACGCAAATGGGCAGAGTTTCTTTGCTATATTTTTCCTCCTCCAAATGGGACCCCTACCCCTTCTTTTATAGGCTAGAAGGAGATAGGTATTTGGACGAACCCTCCGCCATGCATGGCTGAGAGTTTCAGTTAACTCACCCATAGCTTTTGTGTTATGTCAGAAAATTTCCATTTTTCATTCTTTTGTCGATCCATGCGGGTTGTTTTGGGTCAACCAGCGTGTACACACGTGCAGTAATGGAGTAGGGTGGGTGGGCCTTTATAAAAGATGTTTTTCAAAGAGTTGTTCAATAGTGATTTGGTAAAGAAGGGATATGAGTTGGCCTGATGCCAGGTAAGCATGTGTGGTGCAATTTAGGGTTATAACAAATGCCCCCTAATGTGTGAGGTCAGAAGAGAATCTGATGGCCGAAATACATTACCAATCTTTACTGATGTGCTGAACGATTGAGCCCAAGGATCAGGAACCGGGAGGTGTCATCTGCAAAATAACAAATGTCTCACTGAGGCGGGAATACCCATGCTAAGGATAAAATAGAGTCATGGATACAAATCAAAAACACTTTATATCCATGTCATATAACTATATAAACAGTAGCCACAAATAATACATAGTTGAGCTACATCTCGAAATCGAAAATATATACATATAGAGTATCCATATTCTAGAAGTTGATACGGCTTGATGGCTGGAGATGAGATCTTCGGAGCTCGAGAAACAACTTCAAAATCTTCAAAAATCAGGTAGGAGTGTAATATGAGTGTATGAATGTACTACCCAAGGTCTTCGATAGCTCCTTGGTCCTGGACTTAATAATCTTGAGGATCAGACTGAACGCTTCAGTGATTTCAAACAAGGACTTGATTGGATGTTCAGGATGGCTGGGTATGAGGACAAGAGACATATTACAGAGGGGTCGACTCAATATTGGTGAAAAACTTCGCTTGGATAATAGGATGAAAAATGATGAGACTCAGGCAGCATGGCATTGATCATAAGTCTACGAAGTAGGAGACAACACAAACTCTCCATATGTTTGGAAGGATAACCAAACGATGGAGGACACAACTCTATATAGCAAGAAAAAACTTCCTAAGGTCATAATACATCCCATAGTCTGATGAACAAACGGGTAGATATGCTTTATCCAAGGGTGACTCATTATGCTGCCAATAAAGAAAATACTTTTCCCTTCCTCTTTTTGGGGTATATTTGATTTTTTTTTTCTTTGTTCTTTTCAATAATTGTGGAAAAAGAATAAAGGAATATTACGTTACAAAGGAGGAATGAGTGTTGAAAACATACAAGCTCAAGGCACAAGGACAAGACTGATGTTCTAGTAGAATGATACTTGGAAAAAATCCTCCGGGGGCCAAAGCTGTTAAGATGCTGAAGCAAACTGTTACAAGGCTAGCGTATAAGGTATGCAAACACGGTTAATAAAACACACAATGGTAAAGTCCATTGATGTAAGTTTAACAATCCTAGAGAAGGTAAGCTTGGTATTTTTTCATATTTAAAGAGTCTGAAAAAACATAAAAGGAGACTCCATTGGTAGTTTTTCATATTTAAAGAGTCTAGTTGGTTCGAAAAAGGGGTAAACTAGCACCGATAAGATGTCGATTCAAAACCATTTTAACGAGTGTGACAAGGACAAGATCACTCGGCTATTTTTTCATTTTTAAGGAGTCTGAAAAAAGATTAACTATGGACTTCATCAGAAATGTTCTTCTGGACCAATTTTAATGAGTGTGAAAGAATAAGGTCACTTGGCAATCTTTTCAATTTTAGGTAGTCTAAAAAGAGCTTAACTATGGACTCTGTGGGGGTTCCTTCTTCATAAGTTTAGTCCCTGAGGCCCGAAAAAGAGATAAAATTATACCTGAGAATACTCTTCTATAGAGTTGAAGTTCCATAGAGTATACCTTTGTTCGTACAGTTGACCGTCCGGACCGAAAAAGGGGTAAACTACCACCAGACAGACGTGACTTCAAATTTCAGTTTAACGAACGTGAAGGGCCACAAGATCGCTTGACAATCTTCTCATATTTAGAGGGTCTGAAAAGGGCTTAAAAGAAGAATCGTTATCTTTTGGGAGTCCTGAGGGTGAGGTCAAGAGCAAAGAAGAATCATGCAAATAAGGCTCAAAATCATATTCGGGAAAGACTATAAGGACTCCCGAGCCTACAGTATTTTTAGAGATAGCATGAATGCCATAATGCAACTAGGATCTACCTAGGGCATCCATGTTCCGGTAAGATCTACCACCAAATTGTGACACTTCTAAAGCAGAGAATATGGTTCTGTGTCACAATCTGATGGGATCGATCCTATGGAAAATGAAAAAGACAACGAGATACAAAAATCAGGGTAGAAACCTAACCTATATGCTCAAGTTGATCATCGGAAAATTTTTCATAGATCGTCAAAATTTACTCAAAACTAAAAAAAAATGTCCCAATACCCGATCAAATCCCTCCCCTATAACTCCTGAATCACTCTAAATGGTTTTTGGTATAAATAAAATGATAAGGGAGGGAAAAAAAGTGACAAAAAGAGGCCAAAAAGTCTATAAATAGAAGTTGGCAGCTCATTATCACCATTGTTGATTTGAAAATTGACTTTGGAGCCAAAAGACCCCCTTTGATAGAAACGGTGATTCCGGGAGCTACAGTGGACGAAACGAACTTTTGTCTGGACCAAGTAAGTACAAACTCCCCTATCTATCTATTCAATTCTTTATTTTTTTCTTTTCATTTCATTTTTTGGGTGGGCGTCAAACTTTAAAAGGTCTGCCCTAGGTCCACGTGGGCTGTCTATGGACAGGCCACGTGTACACTCAGGCAAAGTAAAAAATTCCCACGTGTACATTCGACTGTCACCTAGACATCACGCGTAGACATCCCTTTATAAACAAAAATAACTAAAGATCACTCACTCACCCTCCTGAACTTGGTTGTGTTGGCAGGATGTATGTCCACTGGAGGGAAAGAGAGAATGAAGAAGTTAGTGAGTTGGTTGCGGGAGATCCGAATGTCGTGGCCTTGTTGATGCAATGTGGTTTTCTAAAGTTCTTCCTGTGTCTGTTTATGTGGGCACAACCGAAGCTATTGAATGCCTTGGTTGACTATTGGCACCCTGATGTAGAGGCTTTCATGCTAGAGGGGCAATCACTGGTGCCTACCACCGAGGATATCTACTTTTTGACTGGCCTCTCAAGGAGAGGGGAACCAGTGAATTTCAGGATGTTTCCATCGGGGCCACATAACATAGAGGAACTAATATCCCTGCACTATGAGGTTGGGACAAACCGTTTGAGCTCCCAGGTGCCCATAAGTAAGATTACTAACCTATCGTTGCAAGTGATATTATTGCTCATTGGGCGGATTACCAATTCAATGGCCTTGCATCAGGCGTCCTGTGCACAGACAAACTGTGTTATCTAGTTCTTGAATGAACAAATTTTTGACTAGAGTACCACACTACTGGAGTGTATGAAGAGGCAATTGACAGATTGCCATCAGTGGACACAGAGGAACTTCGGGTTCAGGACTATTTTGTGTTCCTTCTTTTTCGAGAGAGTTCCAAGCTTTAGTCCTCGGGAAGTGGTACGAGGACATCAGGCCTCTTTTCCTACTGTATGTAGATGGGTAGCATTATTGCTACAACAAGGTAGTGGAAAGACCAATGATTCCTTCAATGATGACTTTTTTGCATCACTGTCACGACAAATCCCTGTGATTGAGGATTACCCATATGCAGGGATAGACTTTTCGAGAGATCCTGAGATACTTGTGCCTCCTGGTGAGGAGAGAGGGGAGATGGGTAAGTCTCCACCTTTGTATTTTTTTGTTGTATATGTGATTTTTATGTTGTTTTTGTTATATATATCATTTTTTATATGCCAAAGTATTTGACAGATATATGTTTTTTGCATGCAGATGTGGGACTTGTGCGACCTGCCGATTATGCAAGGAACAGGTGTCGTCCTTGGACAGGGGATGCAGTTGTCACTGCCGGGGGACCAGAAGTAGCAGGAGACCTCCCAGTTGGGGAGGCTGAGAGAGTACTTAGACGAGTTGAGAAGAACTTTACTGCACTCACTTGCACAGTCTTGATGGCAGATATTGAGGACCTACCGCCATCCATGCAGCCTCATGTAGTGGGGGCACCTCAGATGTGGATCCGATTGTTTTGGCGTTTATCCCATGATGTGGACCAGTATAACAGGGCCCATAGGCCCTAAACCTATTTATACATTTTACGTGCCATGAGCACTACTTGTATATATTGTTTGAGGGAATAATCCTTGTGACTCGTTATTGGTCCTATTTTTGAGGCGCTTGCGCCCATCTATGTACTCTGGTTACTGTTATGATATTATATATAGTTTTTTGGTCTTTTGTGTCTTATGGATCATGTGTGAAAAAATGTATTTACATTCTTATGTCAATTCTCTTTCATATGTGTGCAAGATGCCAATCTAAAATTTGATTAGCTAGAGTATCTGTAATTTGGTTTAATCTCCTAGGAACATGAAAATATGTAATATAATCAAATTTTCATTCTAAGAGACGTACCCTAAGGAATCGTCGGTGTAAAGTTGGATCCTAAACCTGGTATACTCTGTTTAACTGAGACACAACCAATTGAGCATCGATATAGACCCAGAGATGAGAGATACCTAATGACAAAGCGTCACGAAGAAACTCAATAACTGCACTGTACTCGGTGACATTATTTGTGGTGTCACCTAAGCATATACCTCTGGAGGATAACAACTGGCCCTGAGGTGTAAATATTACCCAAGCTACAGAGGCAAGCCTCTGAGTGTGCCGACTATCACCATTTGCATACCCAACGAACACCTTGGAATCACTTGACATCTGCCATATTGACGAAAGATAACATCAATGACACGTCCATAACATTTAAAAGAAACAAAAAAAATAATAGTACAAAGACTATACATATGTTACAAAAAATTACCCACACTGACATGCCTATGAGTAATACTTCTTGAGGTAGAGCCCATTTCTAGGCTCCTCCAAAGCATTCCCTTAGAAATCAACTAGATGATAGGCACCCATTTTTAATACCTCTTTTATGATGAAAGGCACAAACCACATGGGTTTGAATTTGCTTGCCTCCAGGGGGTCCTTATCTTGGTCATAGACCAGGACAAGGCTGCCTTTAGAGAAAATATGAGGACAAACAGACCTATCATATTGACACTTGACCTTATGTTTGTGAGCCTCGTTGGCTAGGGCCACATCACGACATTGTTCATTGAGATTCTCAAGGTATACTAACTGTTCTTCGAGTGGAGAAGTATCGGGCAATAATTGTACTGCCAATTTTAGAGACGGGATATGACATTCGATGGGAAAGACTACCTCTAGCCCATAAACAAATTGAAAAGGTGAGAAACCAATTGCAGTCTTAACAGATGTTCGGTAATCCCATAATGTCGAGTATAACATCAAATGCCAATTTGACTTGGCTAAGTTGATAGTTCACTGTAGAATAGTCTTAACAATTTTGTTTACAGCTTCCACCTGCCCATTAGCCTGGGGGTAGTAGGGTGATGAATGTTCTTGTTGTAACCCAAGCTTTGATGTTAATTTGGTCATCATCTGATTCTGAAAATGACTGCCATGGTCAGTGACAATCTCGCTTGGGATGCCGAACCTTGCTATGATCTTGATTCCACCCACTTTGTGAAGTAGTTGAAAACTACGATGATATAGCGATGCCCCCTTTTGCTGAAGGGGGGTTGCAAGTAGTGTAATCAATCCCCCACTCGGTGAAGGGACCAACTGTGATGACAAGAAACATGGGAGCGGGATGTGCTCTCATCTTCCGAGAGAAGATTTGGCATGGGTGGCACTTCTTGACCTATTCGATACAATATTTGATAAGTGTCGTCCATAAGTAACCTGCTCGTAGAATCTTTTGGGATGTTTCCAACCCAAAACAATGACCTCCACAATCTCTGGTATGGAAATCATTGAGCATGATAACTGCCTCCTCATGTGTGAGACATCGACGTAAGATGCAGTCTACACCTCTCCGATACAACATATCATCGAGTATGAGATAATTCTTAGCCTGATGGCATATACGCCGATGCTCATCACGAGAAGCAAAAGTGGGGCACTTCAAAGTCTGGAGATAGATAAGTATATCTCCGTACCATGGATCTGAAGATGTGATAAAAAATATATCTCCCCGGATAGGCGATTCTTCAGGAACAACATCATCTGACTCAACCGAAAGTTCCAAAATAAGCTCTATGAAGACCAATGACTTTTTGGACTTTGTTGAAATGAAGTCTAAGTCAAACTCTTGGAGGATGACTATCCATCTACTAATTTTTCTGCCTATTACCCATCATGTCAACATGTACTAGAATGGATTCACGACAACAATGACGGTGGTCATGCAAAAAGGAACATAATGACGGCACTGTTGAATAGCATGAACTGCTGCCAATGCAAGTTTTTCAATATGAGAATAATTGAGTTCCAGTCCTATGAGGCCTCGGCTCAGGTAATAGATCATGTATTCTGAGAAAAAATCATCTTCCTGAACTAAAACCATTCCAATGGTTGACTCTGTTGCAGCCAGATATAATAAGAAATCTTTGTTATAGTTAGGTGGCTGGAGCAGAGGGGCAGTTGTGAGGGCATGTTTTAATGCATCAAAAGAGTGTTGAGTGGCATCGTCCCAGTAGAAAGGAATGTCTTTTTTTAGTAAGTGCATAAATCCCTTGGTGATTTCGGCTTAGTTGGCGATGAAGCATCGTAAAAAGTTCACCTTGCCTTGTACACTCTGAAGTTGAAGGATTGTGCATGGGGGAGGGAACTGGATTATTGCCTCCACCTTGAGAGGATCGACCATGATCCCTGATGTTGATACGATGAAACCTAACAAACGTCCTGACGTTACGTAGAAGCTGCACTTGTTTGGATTCAAGCGAATCTGAAAGTAGTGACAACATTCGAAGACAAGTCTAAGGTGTGTGGGATGATCCATTCTCTTGCGAGAGCATGATGCTAAATTATCTAGATAGGCCTCGACTATATGCTTGAGATCATGAAAAGAAAAATACATGGCCCACTGGAAGGTGGCTTCATCATTTTTAAGACCAAAAGGCATCTTACGATACATGAATGTACCCCAAGGAAAACTGAATGTCGTTTTGTGTTGGTCTTCGGGTTTGATTTGGATTTGATTATATCACAAAAAACCATCCATGAAAGAAAAGGCCTCGGAACCAACACATTCATCAATGATCTGGTCGATGAATGGTGTTGGAAAATTTTCTTTAGGACATGCCTTGTTCAAATTATGGAAATCGGTACATACACAAATCGTGCCTTGTTTTTTATTGACCGGCACAGGATTTGACACCCATTGGGTCAAATGGATAGGATAGATAAAACCTGCCTTTAGCAATTTCTCAACCTCAATCTTGATGCCTTCTTCTTTCTTAGGATTAACTGGATGAATCTTTTGTCGAACAAGCTTATCATCAGGATACGTTGTGATCTCATGTTCAACTATTTTTGGATCGATACCTGGCATTTCCTCATAAGACCAAGCAAACATGTCGCAAAATTCTTTGAAAAGATCTATGTAGATTTGAATCTCTTCAGGGGAGCAATCTGCTCCAATGAAGACATTCTCCACGATGCCAGGGTTTTGGGAGATATTGATCAGTATGGTTTCAACGATAGTTTCCATATTTCCTTCAGCATAAATTTCATGTGTAGCTAAGAGATTAATAGGGCACGACTAATCTCCCATCATGGTCATGGTGAATTATCCTGCTTCGATTCGGCTTAAATCTGGGAGAAAATATGATCTGTGATGAAGATCATACCAAGGTCTGTCCGAACTAGTCATTGCTTCGATTACTGCTTCATCAGAAGGCAAGACTAAGTCTAACGAATCGATGTTAGCAAGAGAACCCTGAGCCCAAATAGGCTCTAGAAGTGGATCTAACTCTTGTGTAGGAGTTGGATCAGTGTTAGCTAAATCTTGCTGGACTAACGAGTACACTACTTTAGCTGTAGACAAGAGCATGGAGATGCCCAAGTGCCCTGTCTCATCTATCGGGGCCGATGGGGAAGGAAGTATCCAGGGATCCTCGAAATAAGTCATGCAGAACAATGAAACTTGAAAAATCTCAACCTTATGGTGATTGGATATAAATTTGATATCGTTGTGAGGAGGTGGGTAATCGAAGGTACCCATCAAGGATGGGCACAAACCAAATCCTATGTTGACAACACCTGGTTGAGGATTATCAATCATCGGGACCATGGATGCCCCCAAAGTTGGGTCAGGTCTGGAGAAAGACAATTGATCGATGGTCACTATTCGACCCTCGTGTGGAAACAACAAGACCTAGAAAACTGTAGCAACCACAGCTTGCATAGCATAAGTCCAACTCCATCCTAACAAGAAGCTATAGTCAAGGGGAGCATCGACTACCTCTACTTCGACACACACAGTCTTCCCTTCTAAATGCACGGGGAAATAAGGAATGATGCCATGTGGTCGGAATGAATGACCATCGAAAGTAGTGAGGAGAGTAGGTGATGGGGAAAAAACGGGATGGTGCAAGATACCAGATATATAAATATGAAGAACAGAAATGAAATTTTAGAAATGACATAATAATAGTAAAATATCCAGCATAATCTTCACAATACACAGAAATGATATACGAAATAGCAACAAAAATAGCACTTTGAATCAGATAGCAATGTTCACAGGCCTCTTCGAGGGGGAAACCTCCAGTCGAGTAGCGCTCTGTTACAATAATCTCCAAGCTAGGGTTTTCCTACCCTCGACCCTTATTTATACTAAATATGTCTATTAAGAGAAGCATCTAGAGGAAGATCCTTCTAGAAGTGGAAGCTTCTATTAGGTCTTCTTACATCCACCTTATTCTATTTTATTGAAAGGTCTTATTAATATTGACCTT
>ML779935.1:395184-408430 GCA_009831015.1 Picea engelmannii | reverse complement strand
AGTGATGATATATTATTGTACTGTATTTCCTTGTTTGTTGGCAGGTTTCTGACCGACTGTTCCTTGTTCCCTACACACACTCGACAAAGTATTTCAGCTATCACTCTGTTCTAACTTCATACTTTGGGGGGCTCTCTATTACACATTATTTTCGTCATCCCTATGATCGTTAATGATGTAAACCTATCTTTTTCCTTCAGAGAGGTCAATGGCCTGAGTTCCTAAAGAGAGAAGGGAGAAGAACTTCTCCTGAGAAAAGAAATTGCTTTTTCCTATGTAAAAACCTTATAAAAAGGGAAGTTCGTAGGTTGCTATATAGGCAGGGTGTGAGAATGACCCATTCTCGCAGGTTGCACTATAGCCAGGGTGCGAGGTGTTCACATGTTTCTCTATAGCTAGGGTGCGAGAATTCTAGCACGTGGGAAAAATGAGCGTTTTCTCGAATCTTCTAGAAGGAGAAGCTTCTATGGTGAGGTGGCATCCGAATGGTTTGGATCTTACTCGCTTTAATGATTTAGTGGGATCATCCTAACCTCCTCACCTTATCCTCTTCAACTTATAAAAGGAGAGGAGTTCTCATGGAGAAAGTTAGCTTTGGTGAGCTTGGGTTAGCTTTGTTGGTTCATGAGCTTGTTCTTGATTGGCTTGGAATTATCATCTTGGTTAGAGTGGCTTTGAGATTTGTTTTGTCAAGATAGATTGTGAGTAGCCATCAGATCTATGGTTTCAGAATCCTTGGAGCAAGAAGTGTGTGGGGAATGAAGGACAGTTGGAAGGGACCTTACGACATCAAGGCTATGGTTGTAATCTCTCTTTCACATTTAATATGATACAGTAATATGATTCTTTCCTATAAATCTTGTTTTGTTTTATTGTATGATTCCTTGATCACATACATAGGTTTATATTGAGTTTATGTTATTGCTATCACTTTTGGTTGGTTGCGTTCTTTTGCAGGATCATCATTGTATGAGCATTGGAACGGAGCTAGGATGGCAATAGCGAGAGGAAGCGACATTTAAATGATATGTCACTCATCCTTCTTTAGTTAGTAAATTCAATACTTAAACTTAAGGAAAGCGTCATGTTCTGTCTTGTTTTGTTCTAGATCCAGGTGGATCTAGGGAGATCAGTTTGTGTCCACACTTACGAATTTATCCAATAACAGTTATGTATCATAGTGAGAGAATTTTGCACCCTAGCTTAAGGCAACCTACGAGAATGGGTCATTCTCACACCCTAGGATATTAGCAACCTGTGAACTCTCTTCAAAAGTAAGTTTTCTGGGAAGAGATGAATGTCACTTTTCTCAGGAGAAAGTTCTTATGAGGAGCCTGAGTACACCATCATGATGAACAAAATCATGGGTAATAGAATGCCCCCCAAAGTATGAGGCTGGAATCAATGAAAGCCAAAAGACTTTGTAAACTACATGTGTGTGTCGGAAACAAGGAGCGCACCTAATCTGAAACGTGCGAACAACCAAGCATCTGTAGAATATCATATATATTAATTCTGAGGTAGGCATTCCCATACTCAGATCATAGATGGATAACATTTTAGACATAGTTCATGGCCACCAATCATACACTGTGGATCCATTCCATCAAAATATTGCATAGACACCAGGAATACACTGTGGATCTATGCGAGAAAATTCAAATTGAGATGACATAGCCACGAGACACACACAGTGGATCTATGTGTCGTAGATTATACATATTCCATCGCAACCTGGACCAAGAGATGATATCTAGGGTCTTCAATCTTGTCACCTAAAAGTACGAATCTAACCATGTGATTACATGTGTTGAATTCGAACATGGCAGAAACCACTTGATTACCGGTCATTGATGAAACCGTTAACAAGTGCGAGGGAAATCACCATTAATGTCAATGAATCCCAAGGTACTCTAGTACAATACTTCAAATGTGAATGAATGAGTTGAGGTCGAACATTCGACGAAATCTTTCGATCAGAGGTCAATGATGTAAAACCACTGTCGAAAGCGAGGAAACCTGCCATTGAGGCATGCAAGTTCCAAGGTACCAAAGCATTTCTAAGTCTTGTTTCCAGATAATGAGTTGAAGTCGACGGAACAAAACTTGTCACAGGAGGGCCTTGATGTATCCCCCATCAATGACATGAAATGAGTAACAGATTTTGAAGGTGAAACAGAGTATGATGTAAGTTGGACTGGACACAGGGAAGGCCGACACGAAGAGAATGGACAACTGCATATGGTCGACTCAATAGAGGTTTCAGATGAACTTCTCTTGAACATATGAATGAAACGACCAATGATTTGGTAGCATTGACTCAGAGATGACACAGGGTATGACCTTGTAGCAAATCGAATGAGATACAAATGGATTTCCCAAACCGGCTTCAAATAATGAATAGGGGGTGTCATGTTCAAGAGTGACACTTACTGCCAATCAAAATGAAGATGAGAACATATCCCTTTCCCAAATTTTCTCCCACCATTTCTGGTGAGTACCTCTTTATTTTTATGCAAGCTTGAGGAGGATAACATATGCTTGTTGATATAAGCTTATCCTTTGGATAAGTCCTTTGGAGTATGTTTAACGAACCCTAGGAAGGAGTGGTTCAGTCCCATGACGGGTCTGTCGATGTTTGTTTAACGAGTCCAAAGATAGAAAACTTGAAGTTTTTTCATGATTATAGAGTCTGGAAAAACACTTAAAAGAGAACTCTCTCAGTTCTTTTTTTGTAAAATAGTCTGATGAGACTGAAAAAGAGAGAAATTATCGCTCACCAAATGCTTTCTTCAAATACTTTATCGAGCATGAAAATAGCAAGGTCGCTCGACTATATTTTCATGTTTAGAGAGTCTAAAAAGAGATTAAAGAGGACTCCAGGGGGGTTCCTTTTTCGTATAACCTTGTTGAGCCCAAAAAAGTGATAAAAGTATGCTCGATCGCGTTCTCATGTATTTTCGAGCATGAGAACGGATAAAGACCAAGCTCAAGGTTTTGTGCAAAAACCATAAAAAACGATCAAAACATGCGATGAAAAAGAAAAATATGTCTGCATCCCTGTATATGAACATCGAAGTCATTACGCCTGTAAAAGTTGCACTCAAAAGGGCATTAGGGATTAGGTTTTAATAAATAAATAATTATAAAAACTCAATAATATGGTAAAAGTAAATATAAAGAAGTAAAACTCTTTTTACCATATCATTTTCACTTTACCACTATTTGAGCCCAAAAAACCCTCTTTTGCCAGATTGCGGGAGTTACGAGCATCCATTCGACGAACCGTCAATGGAAGTGAGGTAGGCTCTTTGTCCTCTACTTTTTCATGGTTTAATTTTTCATTTTCATTGGCAAAAACCACCATTTTGAGTTTGTTTTGGGGGTTATTATGGCGCTCAACCATTCTCGTAGGTGGGCTACATGGGACCTGCGAGAATGGGTCATTCTCGCAGGTGAGCCCACAAGTGCCTGCGAGAACCTTGCACTGTGCCTAAAGGGAACCTGTGAGAACCACAAAGTGTAAAAGTTTTTAAAAAAAATTCCCAATGAAAAGATACTAATTTGTGAATAGAGTTATTAATCTTCTTCTTGTGCTTCTTATGTAGGTATTTGGCCATCACAATGGTTCTAGAATGTCGTGAAAGGGAGCACGAAGAAGATAATTCCATTGCCAGAAATCATCTGCCCACCATTTCCGCTTTGAGAAACTTTGGTCTTCTGAAGTACTTTCGTACCCCGGGCATGAGGGCCCAAATCAGCTTATTGGAGTACCTTGTGCATATGTGGGATCCCGATCAACAAGTATTTCATGTAGGGGTCCACACATTGTCCTTGGATATTGAGGACATTTACTTCTTGATAGGACTGGCATGGCGTGGGTACCACGTGAGCCTGATTGGTAGTAGAGGTGGTGGGCTGCCCATGAGTGAGTACTATCACTTACACTATGTTTCAGAGGCAGAGAGGAAGAAAGTGAAAGTAGCTATTTGGGGAGTGCAGGATTTAACCCTCTGCACTATTTTGTTCACCATTGCTCGTATGGCTGGGATACTAGCTCCTCTCATGGCACTCCAAAGTTACTTTCAGTATGCTATAGAGTGTACTGAGCCTTGGGTTTTTAACTGGGCAGATGCTATGCTTCGTAGTATGAAAAAGAAGTTGACCAAATGCAGATGAGGTGACCTGAAGAAATTCGGGTACGGGTCTTTGTTAGTGTCCTTCTTTCTCGAGAGGGTTCCGTTACTGAGGCTGTAGGTTGAGTGGGATTTACCGTCTCCTACAGATCCAAGAATGTTGAGATGGTGTCAGCTCATGGCCCGACACGTAGCTGGACCAATTATCAAGTATGCTGATACCTTCTTTGACTAGTTGCGACCACAGATGTTGATGGTCGATGATTATGATTATGCCGGGTTGGATTTCTGAGGAGATCCAGACTTAGTCCTACCCGAGGGTGCTCAGTGGGGAGAACTGGGTAAGAAGTACACATTTTCTTTCTTTTTAAATGTTTTTGTGAATTTTATTATATGCAAATGTTTTTTATATGTTCATCCAAAGACTAAATACAAAATTTGTTGTTGATGACACAGATGTGGGACCTTACCGACCTCCTGGTACTTCTCCCATTTAGCGATGAGGAGAGGTGGCGCCAGTGCCACAATGGGATGTCGAGGATTATGCAGCGGTGGAACAAAACCTAGAGGGTTTGACAACATATATTCCAGACATGCCTCTTGGAGAGGTTCCATAACGTTATCAGCATCATACAGTAGGAGTGTCAGAGTCCATTGGTCGACTACTCCGTAGGGTTCCCCGGGAAGTTGTGTGTTACCATGAATGTCATCCATGACGTCATTTTGTAGAAGCTATGACCTTTAGATTTTGACATTTTGGTCCTCGGATAGAACTTTTTGTAAAAAATTCTTTTGATCGCTATATATACATATGGCTTCTACCAGTTTATCTTGTGTTGTGTGAAAATTGATGTGATTGATTTTACAAATGATCCAAATGTCTGTCTAATACATAACTATCCAATGCATCAGTTAATGTATTTAGACATCTAGGAATGTGTTGATATTCAATATAATCAAAATAACGTTCCATGAGGCGAATTCACAAATACACCCGTAACAAAGTAGGACTTTGAATAGTATAGACATTACTTAACTGTAGTACTACAAGCTGTGAATCGAGTCACACAACCAAGTGATGGATTCCAACTGAGATAGCATCAATCAACAATTCGATAACGATGCTATAATCTGCAATATTGTTGGTCGCACGACCGAGACACACACCTCGTAAGGAGACAAGTTCGTTTGTAGGGGCGTAAATTTCCCATGCAGCGGAAGCAAGGTTTTGAGTACTATGGATAGCGCCATCAGCGAAGCCAATGTGGGGTAGCGAAGACTCCGACATCTGGAAATCAAACACAACATCACATAAGGGCAGAGACTAGATAACGACAAAAACAAGCTATAGTAACACACAAGAAGTATGATACAATAAAAATACAAGTACTCGTGCACATATGATTTTATGCATAGTACTTATTCAAGAATAACCCATTCCTGGGTTCACTCAAAGGGATTCCATCATAATATACTAACTCATAAGCTCCTTTTTCCAAAACTCATAGAACGATATAAGGACCTCGCCACATGGCTTCAAATTTTCCAGCTCCTAGCATATCTCGATATTGTTCATAGAGGAGAATGAGATCTCCTTCGGAGAAAATGCGAGGCTTGACATGTTTGTTGTATTGGGCCTTGACATGTTTTTTCTGAGTTTCTATGACTAGGGTAGCATCGCGTCGAGTTTCGTCTAATCGCATAAGATATAATAGACGTTCTTCCTCAGCAGAAGTTTTTGGTAGGAGTTCAACAACTAGTTTTAAAGAGGGTATCTCGCATTCAATTGAGAGAATGGCTTCCAAACCATAGACTAACCGGAAAGGTGTAAACCCAGTATCAGACTTGACGGATGTCCAATAATCCCACAATGTCGAAAACAACATTGTGTGCCAACTTGTTTTGTGAATGCCTATCATTTGTCGGAGCATAGTTATGAGAAATTTGTTAATTGCTTCGACTTGGACGTTGGATTGTGGGTAATAGGGTGTTGAGTTTTCATGGCAAAGACCCAACTTTTCAATGAGTTTGGACATCATGAAGTTTCTAAAGTGGCCACCGTGATCAGTGACGATAGCCTGGGGGACACCAAAACGAGGTATGTTGTGATTAAAGATGAATAATGTTGCAGTCTTTCCAGTGTTTTCAAATGTCAGCATCGCCTCGGCCCATTTCATAAAGTAATCTATAGCTATAATGATGTATCCATGCCCCCCGACCGAGTGGGGGTGACATGTCATGAAATCGATGCCCCATTTCGCAAAGGGACCAATGGAGACCACAGGGTGAAGAGGAGCGGGATGTGACTGTATCTTTTGATTATAGGTCTGGCAAGCATGGAATTTTTGAACGACGATTATGAAGTCATTAAATAAATAAGGCCAAAAATACCCTGCTCATAAGATATTTTGGGCAGTAGCATACCCAGACATATGACCACCACAGGCTCTAGAATGGCAGTCATTCAGAGCTCTCTCGGTTTCCTCGAACATGAGGCAGCGTCGAAAAACAGAGTCAATCCTCCGACGATAAAGAGTATCCCCGAGGATAATATATTGACGGGCTTGGTAGCATATTCGACGTCAATCAGTACTAGACAAAGTTGGCTGAAAAGTCTAGGTTTGGAGATATATAATGATATCACCATACCAAAGATCATCAGTGCAGATGAGGAAAAGGGATTCATCGGGTAATGAATCAGCTGCTACATTTTCTGTTTCAGAATAGGGAAAGTCACATATCAACTCAGCAAATACTAAGGACTTCCTGGACTTGGCATGTTCGAATTCCAAGTCAAACTCCTGGAGTATCACAATCCATCTGGAGTATTTTCCCCCTAGCAATTGACATGTGAGAATGTGTTGCATGGGGTTGTAGTTAGAAATCACTATAGTTTTGCATGAGAGGATATAGTACTGGAAGCGTTGGACGACTTGGACGGCTACCAAGGCTAGTTTTTCGACATGTAAATACTTGATTTAGGTAGGTGTTAGACTTAAACTCAAGTAGTAAATAACATGTTCATCGTTATCATCATCCTCTTGGAGGAGAACCATACCAATGGTGTAATCTGAGGCAACAAGGTAGAGGAAATAATCATGACTATAATCGGGGGGAAAGAGAAGCGAAGCATGTGTTAGGGACAATTTCAAAGATTCAAAGGCATTGTTGGCGATGGTATCCCATACGAAATCAGACGCCTTTCTAAGGAGCCACGTAAATCCATGAGTTATCTCGACGTAATTTGGAATAAAACGACGAAGAAAGTTTTATTTTCCCTGCAAACTTTGCAACTGGCGAAGTGTAGAAGGAGGAGGGAGATTAAGGATTTCCTCAACCTTTAAAGGATCCACCCTGATCCCTTGACGTGAAACAATAAAACCTAGAATTCGGTCGGATTCCACGCATAAAATGCACTTATGAGGATTCAAACGTATACGGTAGAACCGACAGCGGACGAAAATGGCTCGGAGGTGAGTTGGATGATCGACTTGGCGCATTGAGTGAGTGGGTAAATCGTCCAGATATGGTTGAAAGATATGCTTGATATCATGGAAAGCATAAGACATAGCACGTTGGAAAGTTGCACCATTGTTCTTGAGACCAAAAGGGAGTTTCCGATAGGCAAAAGTGCTCCAAGGACAAATAAAAGCAGTCTTATGTTGATCCTCGGGAACAATGTTAATTTGATTATACCCGGAGAAACCATCCATCAAAGAGAAGATTTCACTTCCAGCGCAATCATCGACAATCTGATCGATGAAGGTGGTAGGAAAGTTGTCTTTGGGACAATATTTGTTGATATCTCTATAATCAACGCATACACAAATGGTGCCTTGTTTCTTGTCGATCGGGACAAGATTAGAAACCCAGTCAGTGAGGGCCACTGGGTAAATAAAGTCGGCTTTGATCATTTTTTCGACTTCGAGCTTGATAGCCGCCGCTTTACGTGGGTGAACTAGACGAAGGCATTTCCGTACGGGTTTAGCGTCGGGGTATGTCTTGATCTCATGTGTCACAATGTCAGGGTTGATACCCGACATTTCTTCGTAGATCCAGGCGAAGATGTCACGAAACTCTTTGAAAATGGATGTGTAGGTGATGACTTCGTCAGAAGAACATGAAGCTCTGATATGGACATTTTCGACGATTCCAGGTTTGACGGATATGTCGAGGGGAATAATGGGCGAGATATTGCTTAAGTTCCCTTCTGAAAACACATCGTGTGTGGACTCGGGAATGGTTGAGATGACGACAACGGTCGATGGGGTCGATATCCATTGGTAGTTCTCAATGGTATGTTTCTCCAGAAAGAGGATGGAACGATGATGTCCATCGTCCCAAGGGGTGTCCTCCATAACAGACATGATCATATCATCTGTGGGAAAAAATACACAAAAAGGATCTAGAGATAACTCACCAAGAGAGGGGGTAGAAGGGGTTGTCGATTGAATGGCCTGATAGGCAGATTCAACCGGACTTATTGACATTTCATTGTTGTAACGAAGATGATCTCCAGGGTCAGATACTATCCATGGGTCGTGAGATGTAGGAATTTCATGAATCGAGGTGGAGATCATGTTGATTGAAGCAACATACAAGCGTGGAACATTGGGCGGTGGAATGGGGAAATTACCCATTAACGAAGAGTCTTTAAGAAGGCCTACTCCGACGTTCTCATAACCCAGTGGGGTTTTAGTGATGAACGATACGTTGCCAGTACGAGTATCAGAATTAAAGAAGGCCAATTGGTCGATAGTGACTACCTTCCCTTGATGTGGGAAACGGACCACATGAAAAAGGGTCAACACAACTGTGCAGATGGAATCAATCTAGCTGCGGCCAAGAAGAAGATTATAATCAAGGGGAGCGTCAAAGACTTCCACTTTGACTTGGACTATTTTGCCTTCTAACATGATGGGAAATGAAGGAAGGACACCATAGGGCTTAAAACCAGAGCCATTGAAGGCTTTGAGAGTGTTCTGGGATTCGTTCAAAGAAGGAGAGTCGATGGCTTTCCAGCAAGTAAGAGACATGAGAGACGTCAAGGCACCCTCATCGATAACTGTTCGACAAATGTTTTTGTGAGAGACAATCACTTGGATCTAGAACACGAGTTGAGGGGGTAACCTTGGAATGTGATCTTCCAAGTCAAAAATTATTAAATTCATGTCCATCGGGTCGATTCCACTGATAGATTTCAACAATGCCTTCCGACTTTGAAGGACTTTGAGGGCTGACATCACAGAAGGTGCTTGGGCCAGATCTTCAACAATGTTTTAGTTTTGGGCATCACGAGCATGAGAATTGAAAGTCGATTTCTGAATGACACCCTTTGGGGGGGATCAAAGAACTGTGTCGAGGCTCGGTCATTCGAGATGAAGAGGACCATTGGTAGGTGGAGTCGTGGGAGAGGGTTATACCAAGGAAGGAGGTAGGTCATCAACCTTCTCTTTAGAGGGAGAATAATCTTTGGCTCGAGTGGTGAGTGCAATGTCGTTCTACTTTGAATCACCAGTACACATCAATACATAGGATGTAGTAGAAGATGAGGGTTGGTCATGAATGACCAACTAAGCCTGTTGTTGAGACGGGAAGGGTTGGGACAAAATGACTGGAGTAGGTGGTTTTGGCGCTCCTTGAAGTAACTTAGTGACCTCGCCGCGTCGTGGACAATCCTTCGTGTAGTGATCATAACCACAGATAAGACAAGGGTATCGAGGTTTGTGCTTATCTTGTTTGTCAACAGGTGGAGTTTTGGTTCACTTTGCTTGAGGAGTATTTTTGTCCTGCGTATTCTCACCCCTTCCCTTTTTGGATTTTTTTTACCGGTTGGGGTAGATTGAACTGCATTTACCTCAGAAGTCTTGCCGGTGGGGGGGGTAGAAGATGGAGCATTTTGAACATTAGAAGAAGCAGGTTTGGGGTTTGTGCTTGAGGCAGAATGTGGTTGGGCCTAGAAAGTGCCAATCACACCGTCAACTGCATGCAAAGAAGCTGGATTAGTTGAAGTGGCGGAAGTGGAAGGACGAGGTAAGTCAGGTAGTAAGTCATAAAGGGTACCCATTTGTGAGTAAATGAGGTCAAGATATTGAGCACGACTTATGGCCTGCTCTTCTATGACTACTCCACCCATGGTGATGTCATGACCGATGTCATTCAAAAATGATTTTGTGAACCACTCTTCCAGCAACTAATCGGGGAGTTCGAGTTTAATGAGACGTCGTCTCCATCACCACTCGTGAATGTGATCAAATATATGAGTGGATTTGTTTTGTTTGGAAGAACTCAAAATATCAGTCCCTGTTTCATAACGAATAGGTAACTTGTAGTGTGTGAGGAAAGCCATAGCTAAGGTGTTGAAGTCAGCGAAGAAACCTCGTGGTAATTCTATATACCACTTCGTAGAAGAACCTGTGAGGGTTCGTTGAAAAAGACGTAAACGAATAGAGTCATCCATCAACGAGTTGGATGAACACCAGAGGTGAAAAGTCATGATGTGATTGTTCGGGTCCTCTCCCACTTTTCCATCGAATTTAGGGATGTATGATCATAGCTTGGCTGGTATAGTAGACCATTGGGGAGAGTGATGAATTGGATCATTTAAAATCCTTAACAAATCTGGAAGATCCAAAGTGGCCAGAAAGGGTAACTGTCGATTCACCTGCGGGTACTGGTGGCTTTGGAGAGGAGGCCCCATCGGCAAACCAGTAGGACCATAAGCAGTCTGCATATAATGTGAAGACCCAGGCAGATTCGGTGGTGGTTGGAGAGGATAGTAGCTCATGGGATTGTATCCTGGAACAGGGACATGAGTTTGAGCATTCGAGCCCCAAATAGGATTAAATGTACCTGGATATGGTTGGCCTATACTAGGGGGTATTACGGATGCAGTTGGAAACTGTTGCCCCCCAGTCGATTGAGGAGGATGTTGTATCAACTGATTCCAATACTGGGTGAAGGACAGAGGAATGTTTTGTCCATAAGGTGGGGTCGGTCCTCCTATCGAAGGTGGTGTTCCAATTGGGGGTTGTGTTCCAATTGGAATTTACATTCCAATAGGAATTTTCCCGCTGAGAGGGGGTTGAGTCATACCACCTTGGTGAAATTTTCCACCAACGGGAATCTGGTAATTTGGTGTGAATGATGGAATAGTGCCACTAGGATTAAGACTTCTAGTGGAGGACGAGAAAGGTCCTCCAAAAGGAAATTGCGGGAGTGTCAGAATAAAACCGGGAAGAGAGTGCCCAGAAGATGAGGGACCACTAGGAGAGACGGATGGGGTTTGCGTAGGAGTGGGAATGGAAGCATTCAACGCACGGTATTCAGGTGGTAGTGTCGGAGTGACGTTGGGCGTATGCGGTGTGATGATGGGAGCGAGAATAACTGCAGTAATCTCGATGTGAACACTCATAGTATCTGTGTGATGGGACATTTTGATTGGGATGGTCAAGATGTGGTCAGATCGCAGGGCATCCATGCCAGGAAAATAATAGGCGGTAATGAATGGTACTGTCTCTGGACTAGATATTTCGGAAATCACAGGTGAGATGATTTTGGAAATCACAGGTGAGACTGGACCAAAAAGGTCCCGTCTAAAAATGCATGTAGACCAAAAAATATCTTGGCCTTCTATGCCTGGAAAGGTTCCAACCGGTGATCCAAAAGACAAAACAACTAAGTCTCCAGAAGAATTCAGTCGCATAAATGGTCGCTCAGAATCAGGGTGAAGTCGAAAGTCCTCTTGAGTATTGGTGATTCAAAAATTTTCGAGAGAGTCAGTTCATTCCACTTGTGGCATGGTGACATCTGGGATTTCACTCCACTAAGGAGAGCCCTCAGGTGAACTTGTAGGAAAGGGTTGAGAACCTTCCAGATTCTCTGGAGGTAAACCCTGCATTCTACGTGAACGACATGGAGGAGCTATTATGAATGAGTGACAAAATTATGAAGAAAATCGTATAGTTAGGTTTGGTAAACAAACAACACGCGCTAGTAAACAAAATCTAGGAAACAATACCAGGCAAACAAGACCTTCTAATTATGAAGCCACTAGTTGGTGATGAAATCCAACATCACAACAACGAGAGGAGAAGGGGCTGGGCTAGGGTGGAAACGTTACGTTGACGGCCTGCTTAATGGAATTACACCCTGGTGCAAGCTCCCACACATAATCGTGGGTATACCCTCCAAGGAGCCCGAGTGAGTTTGGCCAACGTTGATTCTAGGTACCGTGAAGAGTTTCCCCTTCACAGTCACCTTGTGTAAGACCCTAGAAAGATAGGCCGCTAAGGTTACCACTGACAACAATAAAGCCAAGGGCAGGGTATCTAGCCTGAAATCAACTCAAAAGGCTTCCACTCATCATTGTGGGTATACCTCCAAGTGACCCCAGTAATATGTGCAATCTCTACACCGATACCAACAAAGTAGGGTGAGTAACTTTGTCAATATCAATGCGACCTCATGTTTGACCCTTGTGTGAGAAGGGCTTCCCAGGACAAGATGTTGTAAATGGAATTTGACACTCCTTAACACAAGATGCTATTGTGTATTTTGTGCTTTGGAGAGTGTATCTCTCTACCTATTCCAAAGCGCTAGCCTAGCTAAATGTTGGTGTAATAGAGCCCTAGAAAAGAGTTACTAGTTAAATTTTATAATTGCGCAGTGTTATTAAGAGGTGTTGTTACTCAAAGGAAGCGAAGATGAAACTGATGTTGTATGAGACTCTGACCCAACGATGCATGGATAAGAATGAAATATAGCAATTTTCATTCAATGAATCCTATGTACAGGAGGGAAAGAGAATTTTTTGGATCAAACCTTGAACTACGATACACAATTTCCTTTAAAATGCAATTGCAACGAATCACGCAAAAATAACAATTATCTATTGTTTCTTTCTCAATAATTTCAACAATTGATTTTCAATACTTTCGAAGACGAAAACGATTTTGAAAGAAAAATCGTTGTTCACTTTTCAAAAAGGACCTACACCATGATGGTGAGAGTGAAGAAAACCAAAAACTAATGAACAAGCAATAGACAAAAACCCAAACCAATCTTTCAATGGAAACAAAAAATAACAAGCAGATCAAACTAGTCTTTTC
>ML779935.1:352514-388963 GCA_009831015.1 Picea engelmannii | reverse complement strand
TGTTCAAGTGCTATTTCTGTTGCTATTTCGTATATCATTTCTGTGTATTGTGAAGATTATGCTGGATATTTTACTGTTATTCTGTTATTTCTAGCATTTCGTTCCTGTTCTGCATATTTTATATATCTGGTATCTTGCAAAAAACTACAAAGAAAATGGGTTATCTCCCCACTGGAGTCACCAATTTTGTTATCGGACTAATCGGTAGGTACAGACACTAACAGGGCTCCGTAGATCCACCTGGATATAGAACAAAACAATATAGGACATGACTCTTTCCCTAAGTTTTGACCATTGAATTAGTTAGTAGGGAGGAACAAGTAGCATACCTTTGTATCACTTCCTAGGGTCTCTGTTTCTCCTGCTTCGCTCCGGTGCTCTCGTGAGGTCAAGACCAAGACAACACAAACCAACCAAAGTGAAGATAGAAAAATATATTCAACTGTCAACTTATGTGTATGATCAAGGAATTACACAATAAAGTGAGAATGACTTTATGGGAAAAGGACATGTTGTTGTATCATATTAATTGAAAGTAGAAGATACAACCTGATTGCCTTGATGTCGCAAGCTTCCTTTCGGTGGCTCTTGGCTCCAACACACACACTTGCTCGATCCTTGCATGAAGAAGATCAAATCCCTCTTAATAGACTTGCTAGAGTATCCAAGCTCATGTTCAAGCTAGGTCCTTCACACAATTCTTTCACCAATTCTCCAATGAATCTTGCTTAACATTTTCCATGAGAATTCCATCAATATATAGGAGAGAATGAGATGGTTACTTGGATAAGAATGATCCCACAATATCAGGGAAACTAGTAAAAGGATAACCATTCGAATGCCAACCCATTCTTCTAGAATATTCCCTTCTAGAACCATCGAGACTTCATCTTTTTCCAAGCTTTAGAACTAGTTCACACCCTAGCTATGTAGCACAGTGCGAGAAGTTCACACCCTATCTTAAGGCAACCTACGAGAATGGGTCATTCTCGCACCCTAGTATATTAGCAACCTGCGAACTCTCTTCAAAAGTAAGTTTTCTAGGAAGAGTTGAATGTCACTTTTCTCAGGAGAAAGTTCTTATGAGGAGCCTGAGTACACCATCATCAATACACCATCATGATGACCAAAATCATGGGTAACAAGACATAATTCTAGAAACCCCCCTGAGAATGTGTGATTATTACAGGGAAGAGGCTGACTGCCCCCGAAGTTCTCTGAACTCTACATGCTACTGCTACTTCTTCAACTAGCATTCGCACATGGGCTATAAGAGAGTAGGGCACGGGTACATCCGTGTATACCTTATGCAGGCCGCATTTACCTCTGTGGGTCCCGACAAACACAGTCAAGAAAATCAGAGAAAGATAGTATGGAAAACCAAACTCTCTACTAGCTCAGACCTTTCAGAAACTAAAAAAAAAAACAGGCAAGAAAAACTAGTCTTTAAAACTACCCAAAAACTAAATAAAATTCCAGGAACCCTAGAGAGTCTCCCCAGTATGGTCGCCAATTCTGTTGTAAGAAAAAGCTCCCTACGGACTAGCAAATAGAGTTTAGACTTTGCATGCAGATATGACCGAAGAAAAACTACTTTCTACCTTCATCCCTAGATTTAAATCCCCTTTTCTTAGTAAATGCAAGGAAAGATCAACCTACCTTGTTCACGACATTTGATGTCAATCCTCCATTGTACTTGATTACTTGTTCGCAATACTCCTTCCAAATATGACCTGCATACAAGACAAGCAAAAACTATGCATGCATCCTACTTATATACTAACGGGTTAGAAATCCAAACATATACTAATCAAACTATAAAAAGTTCATGAATTGGGACCGAAAAATCATTTTATTTATTACTTTGAATGAGTCAACTTACAAAAGTTGAGACTGGCCACTTCTCCATGAACCTGAACCTGGGCTCCTCTTCTACTTTCCTCCAACTTATTTTCTTTGTATCTCCTCTGGCATCAGGAAAGGCTAAAGGGTTGGGACAATGGGAATACGCAAATGGGTAGAGTTTCTTTGATATATTTTTCCTCCTCCAAATGGGACCCCTACCCCTTCTTTTATAGGCTATAAGCAGCTAGGTATTTGGATGAACCCTCGGCCATGCATGGATGGGAGCTTTAGTTAACTCACCCATAGCTTTTGTGTTCCATCGACAACTTTCCTTTTTTCGTACTTTTGTCGGTCCACACAGGCTATTTTGGGTCAGCCAGCATGTACACGTGTGCAGTAATGGAGTAGGGTGCGTGGACCTTTATAAAAGAGGATTTTCAAAGAGTTGTTCAACAATGCTTTGGTAAAGAAGGGATATGAGTAGGCCTGATGCTAGGTAAGCATGTGTGGTGAAATTTAGGGTTATAACACCACCTATCAAGGAGGATTCAAATGGATTTTCAAGGATCAATTAGATGTCAAGGGACATTTGCACCTAAGATTTAGCTCCAAAAAAGGCCTCATGCAATGAGGTGGAGACATTTTATTAATGACTTCCAACAAATTCCTGAAAATTAGTAGTTTGTTGGATTTTTGTCTCTTTGATTGTTGCCACCTATATCCAAGGCTTAGAATCCAATGGAGGATATGGGATTCGACCTCCTCAGTTAATTTGGATGCTATTGTCTATTTAAATAAGAAGAGATCTCTTGAAGAAGGGGATTGATGAGCCAAGAGAGGCTAGAGAGAGATGTAACAGGCAATTTTCCTATGTGTGTTCATTTGTAAGCCTGTGGGCATTTTTTGATTGTAAGCATTACTGCTATTGGATACTCATGAGAGCTGTGATTTCCGATTGTAACTGTTCTATCTATATTTCTTCTTATTTGAATATATTGCAGATTTGAGGATCAAAGGTTGTTAATGATTTATGGATCCCTAAGCAGCGAAGGATATGTTGTATTTTTCCCATCAGTCATTGTTTATATTCAAGTATTTGTTGATTCATTAAATTGAGAGGATATTTATTTAATGAACATTCTATCTTATGCTCTCCTTCTTCATTTCTTCCACCTATTAGCATATAATCTTGTTTTTTGTTAAGAATCTTTTGTGCCTTAGATGAGTGGGAT
The DNA here is from genome assembly GCA_009831015.1 of Picea engelmannii. Lineage (NCBI taxonomy): Eukaryota > Viridiplantae > Streptophyta > Pinopsida > Pinales > Pinaceae > Picea > Picea engelmannii. The sequence goes on along the minus strand of ML779935.1, from coordinate 385,886 downwards.
GTTTGTAACTCCATTTCCCATTGGTGTAGCCTACTGATCTATAGTTTGTTTCCCTCTCTCTTTATTTATCCATCTTGTTGGTCCACCTATTCAAAACCAAAGTTATCTTTTACATTCTGATGGGTGTTGAGATTACACTTTAGCAGTCAAAGTGTGACTTTCAGTGTTAACATTTTTGGCGCCATTGTAAGGGACAGATTTGAGTAGATTGAAAAGATCCCTAAGAAGAATGACATTGCACAGCTCCATCTTTAGATGGTGACTGAAGTTGGACACCTTCAAGAATGCACATTCACCATGGCAACTCCATTGTTCAGAATCTATTTTTGACTCCACTAGGGATGAGGCCAATCAAATGGATATGAAGGCTATCCTGGCCAGGAGGTTTTCCCCACTCAATTTATCAACCATAGATGATTATATACATGCTTTTCCTCTTATTGATGAATGGAAAGATCTACTGCCCAGATTTTATGAAGGTGGGGATGACAACCCTTTTGAGCATGTTCATGAATTTCATGCTTTGATGCAACAACTTGACATCCATCATGAAGATATATTGATGAAAATGTTCATGTATTCATTGGAAGGTGATGCGAGGCAATGGTATAAAACATGCCCCGCTTCTAGTATTTCCTCTTTGAAGGACTTTCATGATGTTTTTTATTCTCATTGCAAGATAATTTATCCAGCTAAAAGACTTTTTGAGAATTGTTGTGAGGGGTATGCATCATATATTCAAGATTCAACAAGTGATTCTTTTAGTAGAGATGATAAAGGGGATGATTATAGAGAGTGGGACTTAGATGATGAGTTTCATAATGCTTTTCCTAAATTTGAAGAACAAATGCATCATTCATGTCAAAATCTAGGCTCCCAAGAGAGTGATCAATATGGACAATCCATCATTTCCCTTTCTCCTCCTTTTCTCGATTCTTTAAGTCAAGAGGTCATCTTAGGTTCATATTTATTTCATCATGAGAATAATGTTGCAGCTTGTCATGAACAAATTCATAGCTTACCAGTTGTTGTTGTAATCCCTCCTATTGTTAGTGAACCAGTGTGCCATGATTTGCCAAGTTTTCACTGAACAACCAGTTGGCCCAGCTATTGTACTAATCCCCTCATCCATTAATAGTCAAATGGTCATTGATTCACCTTTGTGTGATGATTATGAAGATGATTTCCATGAACAATCTGTTGAATACCTTATATCAGAAAAGTACCCTTCCCATCAAAGCAACAATATCTTGTTTCAACCCTCATGTCATATTTTTGTTGCTAAAAAAGAAGGAGAAGATGATAATCTATGTTTAGAAGGTAAAAAACTGAGAAATTATGACCATAAGCCAAACTATGATGAATATGCCTCACAATCAGAAGATAAGATAAAAGAATGTAGTTTCCCAAGAACTTCTAATTATGATGAACTACCCTATCAACCCCCTATTCCTCTTGAAGACACAAGCTCAGTTTCATCAAGCAGCCAAGATCAAATGCCATGTGATCATATGAGAAATGTTTAAATTAAAGAAAAACAAGCATAACTAAGACTTTTTCCCAATACACCTCATGATCAGGAGTGGACCAAGGCCATATGCATTGAGGATGAATAAGAAAATCAACAAGCCATACAACAACCAAGAACAGTGGAGGAAGGACCTAATGCAATAATTTTCATTTTTACACAAAGAAATGTTGCAGGGGAAAGTATTGATGATGTTTTTCAGGATCCATTTGCAGTCTGCCTGCAAGCAGAAAGTGGGCCTAGGCTCATTGATTTCTTCAATGGAAAGTGTATTGCCAAATGTTTCTTTGACATGCCTTTAAGTAAGAATTATCCCTGGTGCTTAAGGAAGCACATTTCAAAGCTTCAAAAAGTTGAAAAACTAATGAAATGGCTTGATTAGTTCTTTGATGTAACTTGAATGCTTCATTTTCCCAATAATTAGAGTAGGTGTGTGCAATAAGCTTGTTGAACAAGCATCATTTTCATCATTTTTGTCTGTTTCAGTTTTCATTTTCATTTAGTTTCAGCTAAATTTCACATATCAAAGTAGATTGCAGAGGTTAAAGGTTGAGAGCATGACTCCACAAGCCTAAAGGACAAGGCACTGAAACTACAAGAGTTCTTAGAGCCTCATAGGGAGGACTCTATCCCCCATGGATCCTATGTTAGCACAAGATTGGTTAAGGTGCCTATATGGATTTTGCGTTTTTGCTAAGTGCTAGATTCACCCAGTGGTAAAAGGCACTACCTATGGTATGGTCAAGGTACCTAAGTAAAATGGTTTTGTCATCATGAAAGAACACACACTGCTCTGTACATATTCAATATTGAAAGGTGCTTCGTTTTGGCAATGCTACCCAAACTTGTATGCAGATGCAGCGTAAGTAGCACTACGTAAAGGCACTACGTAATATTTCACAGAGAACATAAGCTGCATGCAGGTGCAACATAGTTAAGCACTACCTACAGGCACTGCGTAATATTCTAGCAGAAAATGAATTGTGCAGAGTTATTTTACCAGTTTTAAGTCATTAACTTAAAACTTTGATTGTGAACAATTGAGAAGGTATTTTTGAAAACTAGAGGAAATTTTTGTTCATAAAATTCCAAATAAAAAAAAAACCTCTCATTTTTTCAAAATGTGTTATGGTTTGAAAGATATTGGATATAGAAGTGGCTCTACCCACTCTACATAGTGGCGCTACCTAATTTCCTATAGCGGTCACGAATTTTGATATTTGCCTTGTTGGGAGGTTTCCACCTGTCAAGGATTCAAATGGCTTCTCAAGGATTAGTTAGATGTCAAGGGACACCTGCACCTAATATTTATCTCCAGAAAAGGCCTCATGCAATGAGGTGGAGACATTTTATTAATGACTTCCAACAAATTCATGAAAATTAGCAGTTTGTTGGATGTTTGTCTCTTTGATTGTTGCCACCTATCTCCAAGGATTAGAATCCAATGGAGGATATGGGATTCAACCTCCTTAGTTAATTTGGATGATGTTTTCTATTTAAAGAATGAGAGATCTCTTGAAGAAGGGGATTGATGAGCCAAGAGAGGCTAGAGAGATATGTAGCAAGCAATTTTCCTGTGTGTGTTCATTTGTAAGCCTATGCGCATTTTTTGATTGTAATCATTACTGCTATTGGAGACTCATGAGAGATGTGATTTCAAATTGTAACTCTTCTATATATATTTCTTCTTGTTTGAATATATTGCATATTTGAGGATCAAAGGTTGTCAATGATTTATGGATCCCTAAGCAGCAAAGAATCTGCTGTATTTTGCCCATCAATCATTGTTTATATTCAAGTATTTGTCGATTCATTAAATTGAGAGGATCTTTATTTACTGAACATTCTATCTTATGATCTTCTTCTTCATTTCTTCCACCTATCAACATATAATCTTGTTTTCTGTTAAGAATCTTTTGTGCCTTAGATGAGTGGGATGTTTGTGACTCCATTGCCCATTGGTGTAGCCTACTGATATGCAATTTGTTGCTCTTTCTCTTTCTTTATCCATATTGGTGATCCACCTATTCAAAACCAAAGTTATCTTTTAGATTCTTATGGATGATGAGCTTACACTTTATCAATCAAAGTGTGACTTTCAGTGCTAACACTCAGTCGTTGGAGTCAATGACTACCCCTCAAGCATAAACACCTCAGCATCAGGGTGCCAGTAATGAACCAAAGCATTTAGTAGCCTAGGTTGTGCCCTCATGAATGGACATCAGAAGAAATTTCATAACCCACATTTCCTTAATGCGACCATATCTATAGGGTCCTCATCGACTAAGATATCTATATCCTCATGCTCCCTCTCTCTCTAGTGGACATACATCTTGTTACATGACAAGTTCATGGGGGATTTAACTCTTTATTTTCATGTTTTTCCATGCTATTGAGGGTGTACGTGGGCTATAGTGGATACAGTTGCATATGCACATTGGGATATTGGTTTCTGCCCACGGGCTGCCCTTGGACAACTCGTGTACACGTAGGGCCTCCCTTTTTTAAAGGGGCGCCCCCCCAAAAAACTAAAACAAATGCAAAATGAAAGTATTGAAACGCAAGAGGGGTTGATTTGTACTTACTTAGTCCAAGTAGAAGTTCGTTTCATCCCTTGAAGCTCTCGGAATCAACTCTTTTAGCAAAGGGGTCTTTTTAGCTTTTTGGTTAATTCTCAATTTGCAATGGTGAAAATGAGTTGGCAGCTTCTATTTATAGACTTTTTTGGCCTTTTTTGCCACTTTTTTCGAACCTTTTTGTCGTTTTTCCTGGCTTAAAAATCATTTAACGCGGTTCTTGAGTTTCTCATTGGATGTTGTGGTACACTTCATTTTTTGTTTGGAAAAAAATTTGGGAGACGGGTCACTTTTAAAGATTCTTTGGTAAAAGTCGTTTTTCCAACTTTTTGCATTTAAGTTAGGATTCCACCTCCATTGTTTGCATCTTGTTGTCTTTTCCTCTTTTCCATAGGATCGATCCCACTTAATTGTGACACGAAACCGTCATTGCTACTTTAAAAGTGTCATAATTTAGTGGTAGAACCTACCTCCACATGGATGCCCTAGGTAGATTCTGGTTGCATTTTGGTGTCCATGTCGTCATTAATGACTTTAGGCTCGGAAGTCCTTGTTAGTCCTCTCCTAATTACAAGATTTAGCCTCATATGTCTGATGTGTCATCACTCTTGGCCTCACCCTTGGGACTCCCAGAAAATGAGTCTTATTTTAAGCCCTTTTCAGACTCTCTAAACATGAAAATATTGTCGAGCGATCTTGTTTTCCTTCACGCTCACCAAACTAAAATTCAAACGCACGTTTGTCCAATGGTAGTTTACCCATTTTTCAGTTTGGATGGTCAATTATACAAACAAAGGTATACTCTAGGAACTCTGGTTCGCTAGAAGAGTATTCTTAGGTTTAAGTTTAACCCCTTTTCGAGCCCGAGCGACTAAATTTATGAAAAAGGAACCCCCACAGAGTCCATAGTTAATCTCTTTTCAGAATCCCTAAAATTGAAAAGATTGTGAATTGACCTTGTTCCTTCACACTCATTAAACTGGTCCAGAAGAACATCCCCTATGGAGTCCATAGTTAATCTCTTTTCAGACTCCTTAAAATTGAAAAGATTGTCGAGTGACCTTGTTTTTTCACACTCGTTAAATTGGTTCAGAAAAACATCTGTTGGCACGAGTTTACACCTTTTTTCAGCCTGTATATTAAGGAGTAAAAAGATACACCTCGGGAGATTTGTCTCACTGGGAGAGTTCTCCTAAGTATACTTTTTACTTTTTCGGGCTAAGGAGACTAAATCTAGAAAAAGGCTATAAGTACATAGTCAATCTCTTTTAAGACTCCTTAAAATTGAAAAGATTTCTGAGTGATCTTGTCTGTGTCACACTCATTAAAATGGTTTTGAATCAACATATTTTTGGTGCTATTTTACCACTTTTTTGAGCGGACTAGACTACCTTCGAAAAAGGTACCCTAGTGGAGTCTCCTTTTACGTTTTTTCAGACTCTCTAAATGTGAAAAAAACATCAATATTACCTTCTCTGGGCTCGTGAAAAATACATTGAAGGGGGTTTCATCATGTTTTGTGAATCACAGTTGCATCTCTGCATATTTGGACTAATGCCGACTCCATGTTGTTCTAAACTAAACCTTTGAAACATGCCTTATACACAAGCCTTGTAGCACTTTGCCTCTGTGACCTGAAACCTTGACCCATGGAGGAATTTTCCCCAAGTGTTCTTTTCCTTCACATGTCTCCTTGCTATGAGAATTAGTTTGTTCCTTACGCTTGTAACTAGTATGCTTTTGACACTCATTCCTCCTTTGTAACATAACATTATTTTATTATTTTTCAAGCTCTTCAAAATATTGAAAAAGACTAAAAAATCAAATATACCCCAAAAAGAGGATGGGAAAAGTATTTTATTTTTATGGAAGCACAATGAGTCACCCTTGGACAAAGAACATCCTTTCGTTTGTCATCAAGAATTGGGATTTAATATGACCTTAGGAATTTGTTCTCGCTACATAGAGTTATGCTCTCCTTTGTTTGGTTATCTCTCCAAACACATGGAGAGTTTGCATTGCCTCCTGCATCATGATATTATGTCAATGTCATGATTCCTGAGTCTAATCATCAGTCGTTCTCTTATCCAAAATAAGTTTTACCCAACCTAAGTTGGCCTTTCTACAATTTGTCTCTTTCCCTCATGCCCGACCATCCCCAAAAGTCCAAGCAAGTCCTTGTTTGAAATCAATGAAGTTGCATGCCTTATCACCGAGATCCTCTTGTCTGTTCCCCGACGAGCCATCAAAGACCTCTGGGTAACGAAGTCATATACTCACATTACACTCCTACCCTAGTTTTGAATATCTTGAAGTTGTTTCTCGAGCTCTGAAGGCCTCATCTCCAACCATCATGCATCATTTGGCTTCTTGAAGATGGATACTATACATGTATAACTTTGATTTTGAGTTGTAGATTCGTTGTGTATTGCTCGTGTCTACACTTTATAAAGTTATATGACATGGATCTGTAGTTTATTTTATTGGAAGCCATGATTTATTTCATCTCGAGCATGGGTATGCCCACCTCGATGAGACAATTGTTATTTTTGCAAATGACACCTCCCGAACTCTGGTCCCGGGCTCACTTGCTTCATACGTTGGTGAAGATTTTGTAATGTATTTTGGCCATAAAATTCTCTCCCGACGTCACACATTAGGGGGCATCTGTTATAATCCTAAATTTCACCATACATGCATACCTGACATTTGGCCCTCTTACTTTCTATTTTTTCCAAGCCATCACAGAGAAACTCTTCTTAAAAACACTATTTTTGAAGATGTACGCACCCTACACCACTACTTGCCACATACAAACACTTTTTTCACCACTACAGCTCGCATACATATGCTAGTTGCACCATTATAGCTCGTGTATACCCACAAAAGTTGCAAAAATTAAAAATTTGCAAGGAATTCATTGAGATTACAGTCTAATGGGTAGTTTTCCAACTGTCCCACCACCTATAACCCATCACCAAACCAAATAACCATCCTTTTGTCATATAAAAGGAGGTGTTGGGATCTCATTCCAAGTTGAAGCATAAGAACAATGAAACTCTTCCCGTTTCACATCCCCTCCTTACCTCAAGAATTGCAGCCACCTTGTGAGATTTGCATCAGAATTTCCCATTCTAGCCCCTTTTTCCTCCATCATAAGCGTGTGCCATTTCCCTAGAAGTGTGAGAGGATAAAGATACATGGAAGCACAATTGGAGCTTGGTGAAGAGGATCCCAGACCAGGTTCGCAGAGCAATCGCCGATCTCATTGTAAGTAAATAATGTGATATCAATAAAAGGAATTATTTTTCTGTCCTGAAATATGATGTGTCAAATATCTATGTTTGATTTACGTTTTATATTGACATCTAACCCATGATTCATATATGATATGCATGTTTTTAGTTCCCTATTTATCTTTTTGTGAATGTAGTCCAACCTTGGGAGGAGGCTTGTAGTCAGCAGAGCTATTGTACATGAAAGGATCGACACTAGACATAGAGTTAACGGTAGAGTTACCATATCTTTTCACTTTTTATTTCATGCATGAATGTGGGATATATTCGGGGTAGTTATAAAAAGTAGGAGAATTTTAGACGGTTAGATATGCCTACATGTTGAACCCTAGTGTAGTCCATAGGGGGGTTTTCCTACTATAGAATAGATGTTGAAGGCCAGAGCTCCTGATTTTTGGTATATGTAAATAATCACATCATTAATATAATTACATCATTGTGTGCAGACCAACCATGAAGAAATAGTTATGGGGAAATAAGCTTCATTGCTAAGGGAAAGGGAAGGGGATGAGAGACTAGGAAAAAGAGATACGCTTGAAGAGCTTAACCCCAAGGGAATATTATAATATATTTTCCTAAAGATTAAGGTTTAGGAAATAAACCTATTATCCTAAGTTCCTTTGGGCGAGAGGAATGAACTCCAAGTGGAGAGGAACAAGCTCCCAAGAGAGTCGTGTGTCAATATGGGTGCATGCAGTTTTATGTGGGAAATTAGCTATTGTGGGGGTTCGCTAAGACATTCTGGCCAGACTCCCTACTTATGCACTCAGACTGAGAATTCACACATCATCTGCTTCCTCCATAATTTTACCTCTGCAATATTTGTAACCTGCAACCCCATGAAGCTAACCCATACTTTTCATGTGAAGCATAGAACGTCTATATTGTTCCTGATCCAGATTGCACCTTATCCATTTGTTGTTGTTGCCCTCGTTTTTTCTCTAGACTAGTGTGGTTTAATGTCCTTACCAGAGCCATACTTGATTTGTTGTTGTGATTACCTAAAATGGATTGGTATGGGAGATGGACTGAAGAGGCAGGTTGTCAAGACAGTGAGAAAATATCTCTAGGTGAGAGAGGGTGTTGGGGAAGTCATTTTCCTAGAGGGAGCCTCATGGAAGTTGTAGTTCTCTGAGACTTCCTGTCTCGCCTGTTGCTGAAGATATGGAAGGGGAGTGGGGAAGTCGAAGGAATATTGAGCAGAGAAGGGGCACACTCCCTCGGGTGGGACAGGAATGTGGGGAATGAGGGACTATAATATGTGGATGTGAATGGACTCTTGGGGAAAGAATCCTTCCTGGATATTTTGTAACCTCAGCCTAGTCTAGGATTTCCTTTACCCTGGGTGGAGTTTAGTCCCATATCGAGGGTGACCCACTGATAGTAGCTTGGAGAAGCATGGTCTAAGGCTGGGAGGTTCGTGGAAGGTTTGCACGTAGTTGGTGGCCTTCTTAAATAGATACATACCTTTTATACATGATCAATTACATGTTTTATGTTACACCTGTGTTTATTTGTTGTATTCTTCCGCATAATTATGTGTATGTTAACAGAAAGTAGATGTTTATTTTTAATGTAATAAGTATGATAGTTTTCGCATATGAAATGTCGTCAGTGGCATGCCTCGACTTTGGAGGCTGGGGCATGTTAAAAATTGGTATCAGAGCCCATGGTTTCAACCCTGAACTTGGATGGGCCATGAGTATGGAATTTGGATTCAAAATTTCATATGGATTTGATGTACAAAGTGACATGGACATACCCTAAGCCTAGCATGTGTCACTTTTTTTTGTATCATTTACAATCCCTTATTACCATTTTGGACCTGACACATGTCACCCATCCATGGGTCCACATGTCACTACATTATTTGATCGCCAAGAAAAGGAGATCGTCGAGTTTGTCAATTCAACGTTCAGAAGGAATAAAGTGTGATGAAGGAGAAACCCACGAAGCTCTGAAGAGTGGATTAAATCCTCACCATTGATTGGGATAGGATACATGGTATTAGATCCAGTAGTCTAGAGAGTTGGCACTCCAGAAGGGTTGAGAATGTGGGTAGTTTGGAACTCCCAAAGCCCAGAGTTGCAGAGTTGATCATGGTCATTGGTTAAAGAGAGGGCAAAGTTTGGTGATTTATTGTAGGGTGATCAATACAAAAAACTTTTGAAGCCCGAAGTTACGAAGCTCCAAAGCCCCGAAGCGTCAAAGCTTCGAAGAAGCACTAGTTCAATAGTTCATCGGTCGGGCATTCAAGAGTTATAGAGTGTGCAAGAGTAGGATCTCCCGAAGCAGAAACTTTGAAGTACTAGAGTGACGGATTGTGATGTGGCATGATGACGTCATCTGGGGTGATGTGGACCTCCTCTAGGGAGGACACGTGTCATCTAAATTTGTACTTTTGACCGGCCCTGTTGATCCAAAAATGATCTGGCATGTGTTACTCAATAATGGGTGTTGCAATTAAAATCGCAAAGATGAATTCCACCCTCAAAGTATTTCTAAATCCCTATTATTTAAATATGATAATAATATAATACTAGTCGGTGGGACCCCCTTGTAAACTGGAGGCGCAAGGATAGACATATCACACATTTTTCTGCTATTGTTTTGATGCTTCTTACATAGTCCTACATGATTGACAATGCAGTCTTGGTTTCATTTTGACATAGTAATAGGAGGATGATGCATTTTATGGAATTCTTCCACAATTCAAAGAATTTTTTGTTATGATGGGAATATACTTACAGTTGCTATGATTTATGATGCATGAGCATCACAAGTAGCAAAGAGGAGGACATCTAGATACGCACCAACGCACATTTGAATATATTTTGAATTTCAAAAGGATGGCACATTAATGTAATACCTGGAGAGACATAAGTGCTCTTAATTTTTTTGGGGATTCTAACGCATATCTTCATCATTACTCTCATCTGTCAGTTGTAGACAATTAATGTAATGAATATAAAGTAGATGTAGGATTTAATTTGATTTGATAGCTTAGACTTGTAGGAGGGAAAACTCGAGAAAGCTCCCTCGTATGTATTGTAATGTATTCATTATTCTCAATGGTAAGAGTAGAGCAAGAGGAAAGAATAATAGAGATTGTAGAAGTTGTATAAGAAAATAGTTGTTGCTAGAGAACCCATGTACAAAAGCACTTGAGTTAAAATAAGAATTCTTTGACTCAGTTTCATGGTGTTGTTATGGTTACTGTTTGCATCTAATTGAATGGTATGTTTACAGTTTTCTTATATACTCTATTATGCATTTGTTTCAATGATTTTATGTATGATTTCATGTTGAATGTATGAAGTTTGTGAGAGGGAGACTGTGATTTTCAATTGTTTCTCATCCTGAGAATTCCTGCAAGGAGTGCAGTGAAAGTCCACAAGGAGTGCATTGACAAGATTCTAAGTTTTATCTCAGAGAGCCCAGGAGGGATACTATTGTTCTCATACCAGGATAAGTGCAAGTAGAGCATAGAGTCATGCAAGGTGCACCCAGGCAGGTTGAAGTCTTAGAATTTTCCAAACCAGTGAACGGTTGAAGGATTTATGTCCCAAGGAGTGCACAGAGATGGAATCTCTATATAACCAAAGGTCATTTTGGAAGTCATGCAAGGTGTGCGCGTAGGATCCTTAGAGTCCAGAAGTTGCAAGGAAGAACAAGCTCAGGACAGATAGACTTTTTTGAATATCTTAGAGGGAGGAAGGAAGTTTCATATGCCCAGAGGAAATCAAGTTTATAATCTTGATGCCAAGTTATTTGGCTAGGAATATTTGAGAGCTTGAACAAACATTTAAGTTTCTCAGAGGAAGAAGCGTCGATTTTCCATGGATCGTTGGAACTAGTGGATCATCGAGGAGCTTAAGGATGAGTGTTTTTCAACACTCGAAAGCTCAAAATATATAGCATCCGTTAGATCTGGATCAATGAGAACCGTTTATTAGAGATTGGATTTTCAACATTTCAGAGTCGAGAGTGTGGAGGAAGCTATTTTCGGAAATCCCCGATACCTGAAATCCTGGCGTGATCTGGACCATCATATCATGGAAGGTTCAAGATCGTTGATCTATGGAAAATGAGTACCGAGTTTGGACTTCGGGAAAAGGAGAAGATTCACATTGTGAACTCACAAGTTGTGAAATCCCAATGCGCTAGGAGGTGGACCCCAAGATTTGGATGGAGGTCATATGGAAAAATCATAAGGGAGGAGCTAAAGACTTGTTATCCCTTTTCAGGGTTTTGAGAATCAAAGGGGTCAGGGGGGAGGGTGCTCACATTAGAAATCGCAAAGTTGCAAAATCTGAAACCCCTTTTTGGGTTAAGTCAGTGGTCACGCCAGGTGGTTGTGTAGAGAGCAGGTTCCTGCCAAGCTCTTGTTCACATAGGCGTAACTTCTAAAAAGGACCTATGGTTTATTTGTATTGAAGGTTCCAGTGGGAACTAAAGAGCCATTTCGGTTCAGGGAATAGGAATATCCAAAGACCATGAGGTCATGCAGACTCTGTTGAGGTAGGGGTTCTATGTCAGGTGGTATCATAGCTTACAATCATTATTTTATGTAAGCAAGAGAAGACATAAGGCAATTTGTGATTTGAATTTTGCATGGAACATATTGAAACAATAAAAATGAGAATACTTTAAGATAGACCCATGCCCGATCTATCCATGGAATGGGAAATGAGGGAACTTCATGCTCAATTGGATGCTATGGAGACAACACAGAGACAAACACCTAATACTGGAGATATGTGTGAGGCTGAAAGTGAAAACGAAGGCAGAGATGAAGAAGAAGTTGTAGTCGAATATGCTTCAGAGGAATGTCTATTCAAAGTTGTTGCAAGAATAGGGGCTAAAGAAAAAATGGACATCCTGACATATGAAGGAACTTAGACGTTGAGGAGCTACTAGATTGGTTTAGAGATCTGGATAAATACTTTGACTATGAGGATATCAAAAAAGATAAGAAAGTAAAGAATGCAGTCACTAGAATGAAAGGGCATGCAAAACGATGGTGGGATGAACTGCAGGCTGACAGGCATTGCAATGGAAGATGAAGAATAAAAATATGGGATAGGATGGTAGAAAATATGATAGCCAAGTTTATACCCAGAGATTACCAAATTAATTTTTTTTGAAGAATGCATAATTTGAGACAGAAAGGGATGACAGTGAAGGAATACACTGAAGAATTTTACAGGCTCAACATTAGAGTTGGTCATCGTGACAGTGATGATGAAAAGGTCATCATATAAATGAATGGATTGAGATATGAAATTCAATATGATATAAGCATGGTGACAATCAGGAATGTGGACGATGCTTATCAAATTGATTCAAAGACAGAAGAAAAATTGGCCTAAAAGAAAGGTCAAAGGGTCAGAGGCAAAGAATAAGCAGAGGCAGAGAAATTTCCTAGGACAGAGTACATGATCCCAAGGATGAAGAGAAGAAACCTCATAATCACCTAGAAAGGGGAGGCAACTCACAAGGAGGACAATATGCCGATAGAAACACTTTTCCTCAAGCAAGAGGAAGAGGAAGAGGCAGAGGAGATGAAGTAAAGTGTTTTGTCTATGGAAAGATAAGACACAAATATTTTGAATGTCCCAATATAAAAATAGATGGAGGAGGAGAATCTCACATTTCAGAAGCGCAAAGGAAAAATGATGAGGCAGAAGATGTAGAAGGCGGAAGATCCTTAATGATGAGGAAAATTCTCTTGAAACAAGAGAAGGAGACAGAGAATCTAGTCCAGAGGAATAGTTTGTTCAGAACTTCTTGTAAGAAAAAGGATAGGGTATGCAAGGTAATCATGGACATAGGAAGCATAGATAATCTAGTATCCACATAAATGGTGGATAAGCTAGAATTGGAAACAATTTCACATCTGAGCCCATACAAGGTTGTGTGGTTGCAAAAAGGACACCAGGTAACTGTCACTAAACAATGCTTAGTTGAATTTAAGATAGGGGCATATGGATATGAGATATTATGTGATGTTATTCCCATGGATGTATGTCATCTTTTGTTGGGGAGACCATGGAAATATTACATAAATGTTATTCATGATAGAAGAAAGAATACATACACCTTGGAGAAGAATGGTAGGGCTTATATGCTGCTGACAATTGAGGACAAGAAGGTGAAATAAGAAACAAGCAATACTATACTTCTCATGAGTGGGAAGGAACTTCTGGATGAAGTCAAGAAAGATGATGAAATGCATTTTTTTGTGGTGAGGAAACCTAGAGTCATCTTGACCAATACCTCAATAGATGATCTACCTGAGGAAATTTAGGAAATGATTGAGAATTTCGTTGATATAGTGGTGGACGATTTACTTTGTTCATTGACGCCCATCAAAAGTATAAGCCATCATATTGACCTTATACTAGGAGTGAATTTTCCAAACAAAGAAACGTACAAATTGACACCATAGGAGAATGAAGAAGTTAAGAAGCAAGTCAAAGATTTGATGGACAAAAGGTTGATCAGAGAAAGATTGAGTCCATGTGTTTTTCCAACAGTGTTAAGTACAAAGAAAGATGGTGGATGGAGAATGTGTACAGACTTGAGGGATATAAACAAAATCACCATCAGGTATAGATTTCCTTTACCCGGGATGGATGACTTGATGGATTGCTTGAGTGGAGCAAAGTTTTTTTTCAAAAATTGATTTGAAAAGAAGATATCATCATATTAGAATGAGGGAAGGTGATGAATGGAAAACAACATTCAATATGAATGAAGGGTTGTATGAATGGATTGTCATGTCATTTGGTTTGACAAATGTTCCAATTACTTTCATGAGGTTGATGAACGAAGTCTTGAAATATTTCATTAGGAAGTTTGTAATTGTGTATCTTGACGATATACTGATCTTCAGCAAGATTGAGGAAGAACACTTGAGACATTTAACTCTAGTGATGAGGAGGTTACAACAAGAGAAGTTGTTGATAAATCTGCAGAAGTCATCTTTCATGAAGACAAAACTCATTTATTTGGGGTTCATGATCTCTTCGAATGAGTTTAAGATTGATCATGAAAAGGTAAAAACAATCAAAGAATGGTTGTCGCCATGGAATATCTTTGAGGTCAGAATCTTCCATGGACTAACCAATTTTTACAAGAAGTTCATCATAAATTTTAGTGGAATTTCTACACCAATGATGGACATAGTCAAGAAAAGACACAAATCTTTTCATTGGACAGAGGAAGCGGAACAACGAGTTCTGGTTCTGCCAGACTTGAATAAAACATTTCAAGTGAGATGTGATGCAATTGGATTTGTGATTGGAGAAGTCTTAAGTCAAGACAATAGACCAGTTACATACTTCAATGAGAAGATGAATGATGCCAAGAGGAATTATTCCACATATGATAAAGAGTTTTATGCAGTCATACAAGTGTTGAAGAAATGGAGGCACTACCTAGTTCCGAAAGAGTTTGTTTTGTATAGCGACAACCAGGCCTTATAGTTTATAACCAAACAGGAAAAACTGAACCAGAAACATGAAAAATGGGTTGAATTTATGCAGAACTTTACTTTTTTTTATAAAGATCATTTATGGAAATTCTAACAAGGTTGTTGATGCATTGAGCAGGAAATGTTTGATTCTGCAGGAGTTTCACGTGAAAACCTTAGGTTTTGATAGCCTCAAGGACATGTACAGGGATGATTCATATTTCAAGGATGCTTATGAAGCATGTGAGAATCCTGTTCTGAGAGACAAAAGCCAATGGATTGAATACAATATCTAGGATGGATTGATATTCAAAGGAAATCAATTGTGTATCCCGAAGAGTTCTATGAGAGAAAACCTTTTGAAGGAAAAGCATAGTGGAGGATTGGATGGACATTTAGGCCATGACAAAACATTTGCACAACTGAACAGTTTGTATTATTGGCCAGGGATGACGACATATGTCATGAAATTTGTCAACAAATGTAGAATTTTCTAGCATGCAAAGGGGAGAATATAGAATACAGGATTGCATCAACCATTGCCAGTACCAGAGAGGTCATGGGACATGGTAAGAATGGATTTTGTGCTAGGAATACTGAGGACATAGAGAGGTTGTGATTCCATATTTCTGGTAGTCAACAGATTCTCAAAAATGACACATTTTATTCCATGTCAGAAAACCAATGATGCAACACACATTGCAAAAATGTTTTTCAAAGAAGTTGTTCGACTTCATGTCTTACCCAAGAGTATTGTTTCAGACAAAGACACCAAATTTATTGGTCATTTCTGGAGGACACTATGGAAGAAGCTCGAGACGAATTTATCTTTTATCTTGGCATATCACCCTTAGACGAATGGATAGACTGAGGTAGTAAATTGAATCTTGGGATAATTATTGAGGAGTTTAGTAGCTGAACATCGTAGTCAGTGGGATCAGATTATGCTGCAAGCATAATTTTCATATAATGAATCACCTAACCGAAGCACGGGACAAAGCCCATTTCATATAATCTATGGAATGTAGCCAAGAGGAGTATATGTGTTGAGAGACTTAGAGAAGAATGAGTTTAGGAGTGCTGGAGTGGAAGATTTTGCAACAGAGATGCAAGAGCTCCATAGTAATATCAAAGAGCGGTTGTAGAGCTCCAACCAGAAATACAAGCGTAGAGAAGATCAACACAGAAGAGAGATTTAGTTCAAAGTGGGATATTTGGTATTAGCGCATCTAAGAAAAGAAATATTCCCAAGGGGAACATATAATAAGTTGAAGATGAAAAAGATAGGGTTGTGTAAAAGTTTACAGAAATTTGAGGCAAATTCTTATGAGATACAATTTCCAGATGATGTGGGCATGCCACCCATATTCAACATAGTAGATCAGTATCCTTACAGAGAAGGTGAAGAAGATGTAGAAGAGAATCAACAGGAAGTTTAGTGGGTCAAACAGATGCATGTAGCTGAAAATCCACAAATGGAAAATATCATTGACTGGAGAGTTGCTAAGAAGACCTGGAGGAAGACATATTTGAATACTTGGTGAAATGGAAGGGATACCTGATTTAATATGCCAATTGGGAGAGTGGAGAAAATATCTAGAAACATGGAGAGATGGTGCAGGAGCTCATGGATAGGAGCCCATGAATTTTTCAGCCAGAGGAGTATGATGCAGGAGCATAGCAAGAAGCAAAGCAGATGACAACTAGATACACACCAATGTACATTTGAAGATATTTTGAATTTCAAAAGGATGTCACTTTAATGTAATACCTGGAGAGACATAAGTGATGTTAATGTTTTTCGGTATTGTAATGCATATCTTGAGCATTTCTCTCATCTTTGGTTGTAGACAATTAATGTAATGAATGTAAAGTAGATGTAGGCTTTAATTTTATTTGATAGCTTAGAGTTGTAGGAGGGAAAACTCGAGAAATCTCCCTCGTATGTATTGTAATGTATTCATTATTCTCAATGGTAAGAGTAGAGCAAGAGAAAAGAAGAACAAAGACTGTAGAAGTTGTATAAGAAGATATTTGTAGCTAGAGAACCCATGTACAGAAGCACTTGAGTTAATATAAGAATTCTTTGACTCAATTTCATGGTGTTGTTATGGTTACTGTTTGCATCTAATTGAATGGTATGTTTACAGTTTTATTATATACTCTATTATGCATTTGTTTTAATTCTTGTATCTATGATTTCATGTTGAATGTATGAATTCTGTGAGAGGGAGAGTGTGGGTTTCAATTGTTTCTCATCCTGAGAATTCCTGCAAGGAGTGCAGTGAAAGTCTGGAAGGAGTGAATTGACAAGATTCTAAATTTTATCTCAGAGAGCTTAGGAGGGATACCATTGTTCTCATACCAAAAAAAGTGAAAGTAGACGACAGAGAATGCAAAGTGTGCACAAGCAGGTTGAATTCTTAGACTTTTCCAACCCAGTGAACAGTTGAAGGATTTATGTCGCAAGGAGTGCACAGAGTTGGAATCCCTGGATAACTATAGGTTATTGTGGAAGTCGTGAAAGGTATGCGCATAGGATCCTTAGAGTCCATAAGTTGCAAGGAAGAACAAGCTCAAGACATATAGCCTTGTTCGAAGATATCCGAGGGAGGAAGGAAGTTTTAGTTTCCCGGAGGAAATCAAGTTTAGAATCTTGACACAAAGTTATTTCGCCAGGAATCTTTGAGAGATTGAATGGACGGTTGAGTTTCTCCGAGGGAGAAGCACCAATTTTCCGTGGACCGTTAGATCTAGTGGATCAACAGGGAGGTTAAGGCTAAGTGTCTTTCAAGACTCACAAGCTCGGGAGAGATAGTAGCCGTTAAATATGGGTCAATGAGAACCATTGATTGGAGATTGGAGTTTCAACATTTCAGAGTTGGAAGTGTGGAGGAAGCCATTTTCGGAAATCCCCGATACATGAAATCCTGACACAATTTGGACTGTCAGATTGTGGAAGGTTCAAGACTATTGATCTGTGGAAAAGGAGTCGTGAGTTCATACTTTGGGAAAAGGAGAAGAGTCACATCGCAAACTCACAAGTCACGAAATCTCGACATGCTCGGAGGTGGACCCTAGGATTTGGCTAGAGGTCATATGGAAAAAGCATAAGGGAGGAGCTAAATACTCGTTATCCCTTTTCAGGGTTTCAGGAATCTAAGGAGTTGGGAGGGGGGGGCTCACATTAGAAATTGTGAAGTCGTGAAATCCAAAAAACCTTTTTGGGTTAAGTCAGTGGTCACACCGGGTGGTCGCATGGAGAGGAGGTTCCCGCCTAGCACTTGTTCATGGAGACGTAACTTCTAAAATGGACCTGTGGTTTATTTCTATTGAAGGTTCTAGTGGAAACTAAAGAGCCATTTCGGTTTAGGGAATAGGAAGATCCAAATACCGAGAGGTCATGCAGACTCTGTTGAGGTAGGAGTGTTGTGATACCCCTGACACAACACCCCTACCTCAACAGAGTCTGCATGATCTCTTGGTCTTTGGATCTTCCTATTCCATGAACTAAAATGGCTCTTTAGTTCCCACTGGAACCATCAATACAAATAAACCACAGGTCCTTTTTAGAAGTTACGCCTGCGCGAACAAGCGCTAGGCGAGAACCTCCTTTCCACACGACCACCCAGCTTGACCACTAACTTAACTTGAAAAGGTGTTTCGGATTTCACGACTTTGTGATTTCTAATGTGAGCCCCCCCCTTGACTCCTTCGATTCTCGAAACCTCGAAAAGGGCTAACAGGTCTTTATCTCCTCCCTTATGCTTTCTCCATATGACGTCCAACCAAATCTTGGGGTCCACCTCTGAGCATGTTGGGATTTCGCAACTCATGAATTCATGATGGGACTCTTCTCTTGTTCCCTAAGTCCGAACTCGTGAATCCTTTTCCACAAATAAACAGTCAAGAACCTTCCATGACCTGACGGTCCAAATTGCATTAGGATTTCTTGTTGACTGAGATCTAACACCTTCTATCTCTCTTAAGCTTGTGAGCGTTGAAAGACGTTGAGCCTTAACCTCCCCGCTGATACACTGGATCCAATGGTCCATGGAAAATCAGTGGTTCTCCCTCTAAGAAACTCAACCGTCCATTCAAGCTCTCAAATATTCTTGGCCAGATAACTTGGCATCAAGATTCTAAACTTGAGTTCCTCTGGGAGACTGAAACCTCCTTCCTCCCTCTGAGATCTTCGAACAAGGATATCCGTCCTAATCTTGTTCTTCCTTGAAACTTTTGGACTCTAAGTGTAACATCCCTAAGGGCGAACCCAATTGTAAATGTAAATGAAAATGTACTTAAGCTAGTGAGCTGTATGACATAATTTTATAATCACATTTCATGGTATAGTGTGCACATGTACTGCGCAGTAAAATGAGGGAATGTGCACATTCCTAGATACCGTGTGCAACAACTTGAGTGTGTGTGATTGTGAGGCCAACGAGCCTTTGTGTATATGCTATGTTTTATAGGCTGGTGAGCCAGTTATTATAATCTAGGATTCTTATGTTTTGATTAGGCCAGAGAGCCTAGATGTTAAAGGCCAGTGCACCTGTTTTTGTACATGTCTCATAATTAATATAAATACATCGTTTCACACAGACTGACCACGATAAAAGAGATGGGGGACTAAACTCCACTAGTTAGGGAAAGGGAGGGGATAAGCTAAGGAAAGGGGCTAAGCTAGGGATCTTAAGCCAAAATAATAATATTATATTAATATTTCTTAAATATAAAATATGGATAATTATTTTATCCTAAGTTCTAAAGTTGGGCACAAGTGGGCCAAAGTAGTTCCCAACATGACAAGTGTCAAGTTGGGGACATGCATACATATTGTTGGGACTTAGTTCATTTCCTATCACATTTTCCATCATTCAGCCATGTAGTCAATCATCCATGAGTATTAACACCCATTGAGCTATCCTTTGTATCTTCATGATTGTACCTAAACCTATATCCATAGCCATTTTGTGTTGGTGTATCTATTTAGCTTGGGATTTGGATTGAAGAAGAGGGTTGTCAGGCCCGTGAGCAATTATCTGGGTGAGAGAATTGCTGGGGATTGAATTCCTGAAGGTGTTGAACTACAACTATAGTTCTCTAAGACTTCATGTCCAGTCTGTTGCTGAAGCCAAGAAAGGAAGTGGGGTAGCCAAAGGAATGTTGAGAGAGAAGGGGAACACTTCTTGGGTGGGACATGCATGTGGGGAATGAGGGACTGTGGGTTGTTAGTTTGAGTTGGCACCTAAGACATAGTCCTTCCTGTTGTCTATGAGCCTTTAGCCTGGTTAGGAATCCATTTACCCAGGTGGAGTTTAGTCCTAGCTCGGGGGTGACTCACTATTGAGAGTGATGAATAGTGTGGTCTAAGGCTGGGAGGTTCGTGGAAGGTATGGACATAGTTGGTGAAATTCTTACCAAGACAAGTGTTAACTGTGTGATAAAATTACATGTTGCATTGCTATTTACGTGTTTATTTTATGGGTTATTCCTGTGTGTGGTTTATAACTATCTTTTTATTTATGGGCATTTCCTATAGATGTTGCATGTATATGTTTACTGTTATTTCAATGTGAATCCATGCATTTATGAAATGTATTTGTTTGTTTACATTTCACATGTAAATCTTTCACAAGTGTTCTCTGTGCATATGTTTTAATTACATGTCGTTAGAAAAATTTATGTGGCATATCTCAATATGGTTGTTGGGTTTGTTACAGTATCTTTCGCAGAGAGAAAAAAAGTGTTCTATGGTGTAGCATGGCTGGTCGAGGATGTTACACTAAGGATCCTACGCATGCACCTTCCACAAATTCCAAAATAACCTCTGGTTGTCCAGTGATTCCAACTCTGTGCACTCCTTGCGACAAAAATCCTTCAACTGCTCACTGGGTTGGAAACGTCTAAGACTTCAACCCTCATGCATGCACCTTGCACGACTCTGTTCTCTAATTGCACTTTTACTGGTATGAGAACAATGGTATACCTCTTGAGCTCTCTGAGATAAAACTCAGAATCTTGTCAATGCACTCCTTGTGGACTTTCACTACACTCCTTGCAGGAATTCTCAGGATGAGAAACAATTGAAACGCACACTCTCCCTCTCACAGACTTCATACATTCAACATGAAATCATACATACAAGCATTGAAACAAATGCATAACATAGTATATAAGAAAACTGTAAACATACTATTAAATTAGATGCAAACAATAACCATAACAACACCATGAAATTGAGTCAAAGAATTCTTATATTAACTCAAGCGCTTCTGCACATGGGTTCTCTAGCAACAACTATCTTCTTATACAACTTCTATAGTATATGTTCTTCTTTTCTCTTGCTCCACTCTTACCATTGAGAATAATGAATTCATTACAATACATATGAGGGAGCTTTCTCAAGTTTTCCCTCCCACAACTCTAAGCTATCAAATTGAATTAAATCCTACATCTACTTTACATTATGTTATCACCCTATAATTTATAGGATCAACTGGTGACTGAAATGTTATCTCTTTAGTGTTTTTGCTTGTCAAATGATTTTTCATTCTGCAAATAATTTGAGAAAAGGAAGAAAAAGAAAAAAGAAAAGAAAGAAAAAAGAAAAAGAAAAGAAAAGAAAAAAGAAAAAGAAAGAATAAAAGAGGGCATAAAAGAATTTCAATAGAGCCCCATGCAATAACAATGACTTGGTCCATACCTTTCAAGCATGGCCAAGTTATTTTAAATTGATGTTGATAGGAATAGTGAATAAGCTTGGCTAAACTGTTTAATCTTAGCCAAATGATCTAGGTTAGTTAGTGAATAAATCTGGCCAGACTGTCTAATCTTGGTCAAATAGCCCCAGGATAGAGTAAGTTCTTAGCCCAATAGTTTAATCTGGGCTAATTGTCATAGGAAGTTAGGTTAGAACATAGGGTAGTTTGTTTTATTTTCAATAAAACCAGCTCAATGATCAATGTTGGACCATGTCTTGGATTCTTAAAAGGTTGGTTGTCTAACCCTTTGGTGATGTAAACATGTAAAAGCTTCGGAAAAACCCATGAAATGCATTTATCCTAATTTTCTTTGGGCGCATATGCTTTCGTGCTCGCATTTATGCACCGCTCATGTATCAACGACTCAGATGATCATGCCCAAATATACGGTGGAAAACTCTTTTCGGACCCCCCTGACCATTCTTCCTTTAACGGTGGGGGGGGGGGTCCAGAATCAGAGATAATGTATGCGCGCATCTGGATGGCCCAAATTTCGACGCTTAGATCTACGGTCTATATTGGATTCCGGAAACCCCCGTCCGTTCTTCCTTTAATGGAGGGGGGGGGTCCAGAATGTGTGTTAAAGATCATGCACAGATCTACGGTTGAAAGGAAAGCGTGTAGATCGATGTCTCAAGGTATTTTTCAGACCCCCCCGACTGATCTGCCTTTAACGGTGGGGCGGGGCTCCAGAATGGAAGTTTAATCTGGTGGGCCCCCTATGTATATGTGGCATGAATCTACTGGTTCTGAATCCCACCGCCTCATACTGTCTGACATACCTCGTCAACTCGTGATGTCATCATCCACCTTTCCATAAGAGTCACATCTCGTAACTCCATCAGTCCTTCTCCCTCGTTCACCCGTGGAAAGTCTTTTCACCATGTTTTTTTCCCCCAATCAATAACCTCCACGACATTCATCCATATGCCTCAGTCATTGTCACCTGCCATCTCATGTTCTAAATGACCCATTGGCCATTTATTAATGGATAACTTATTCGTTAACCAACTGACCTATCTCCCGTGCCCAATGGATACCCGTTTACTCAAAACTACCCTCACCACTTCAGTCTTTCACCATTTACCCACTCATCGCACCAGGAAATTACCCTGTTTTCCTCTCCATTACAGTCAATCACCCCCATCTACAATTGTCCCCACTAACGTTGTTTTATTTGCAGGTATTGTTACAGTAATGGCACCAAATTTAAAACGAACAGAAGGTGAAGAGAACCCATTTCTCTCGCCTCCTGTCGACCTCAACAGGATTCCTCTAGCCGACAAAGACTACTTAATCGTAGACACAAAGTGTGATTTTGACTTCGTAGACCTACAGTCATGGCTTAAAGAAGTTTTCCTAGACCAGAGTGTTCAAATTGGACTCTGGGATTCCAACTTACCCTTGTACCTTTTCCCCCAGATTCACCACTTCCCGAAATTCGCCCTCAAGTGCCAAGCCCACTATATCCCCAAGCAAAGATCCATTATGTCCTCATTTGGGGAAATCCTTTTCCTCATAACACTAGAAACCATTGACCAAATGATGCAAATATTCCGAGCTGACTCTGCCTCGCCTTTTAACCTCGAGATCATCACAAAACTATACCAGAAGTTGTCATTTCCTCAAAGAGCTCAGATTTTTGAGTTTTTTCTTCCACAATCCGCTTAGCTCCCCACTACAAACCCCCCTTATCCTTCCTCCATGTTCTCAACAAACGGAAACCAAGTCATCACATCACTATGTGCCTTGCTTGGTTATTTTTCAGATCAATGGGTAGATGAACCCATTATGGGATTTTTGTCTATTTTCTCCACCGATGAGAAACCCACAACACAATTCGACTTCAGCATGTTCCTCGCAGACAAAATTCACGAGTAATTCATCAATTTTGCCACAGAAGACATGTTTCAGTATTCTTCAATACTGGCATACCTGTTCGTTTTCTTCCAAGCGGACAAATTTTCTTTTTCTATGCAGAAGATGGATGGAGATGGAAGACCCCAGGTAGTAACCACATGGACTTCCTTGCTCAGACATAACTCCACGAAATTTAGTTTTAAGTAGTTCATCGATCAATTCTACCACCCAGTGGTGAGTATGCTCAGCGACAGAACTGAACCACGAATTAATGATGAAGTTCAGAGGATCCTACATCTCTCGGACCATACAAAGACTGGTGATTTGCACCTATACCAAAATCACACTAAGATCAGAGTCTATGGGTGCGAATTGGCCCCATACAAACTACCCAAATACTTACCTATCATAATTTTTTCCCTGGAATACATAAGGCAGATGATAAACTCGGATGATATTCATTTTCTGTCTTTGAAGAAGAAGCAACAACTCAGAATCAAAGGGCAGATTAGGTCTTTCATCTATAACAGTCGAGGCACCGGGGAAGAAGCAGACAGGCTGCTAAAGGAAATGAAATTCTTTATGAATTTCACATGGCACTATGATCCGTGTGGGATTATTTCCTAGATGAGGATAAAAAACAATAATATCCCGTATGTTCACATATCTAGGATTGAGGTGGAAACATTTGCCAACCAGACGGAATGGGAGACAAATACTTTGGTTTAGACAGAACAATAGGACCTTCCGGTCACTATATCACAGATGACCACTCCACAGGCTCCAAAGGAGAAAAGGCCTAGGAAAGATTTTTCACCTCCTGTCACTGAAGTATCATTAGAAGAATTTCAACTGCATACCAAGAGGCCAAAAACCAGTCTGGCCCCTGACCCGGCTGGAGAAAAGGAAATTCCATCCACTATAGTGATAGAGGTTGATCAGTCACTCCTCAGTACAATCAGCAAGAAGATCATAACCACAACATTACCAAAGAAGCATAAAGATACTCCACCAATCAACCAGCCAGGCAAGACAGGACCGAAGTTGAGTATTTTTGAGAAATACGATCTGATCAAGAAAAAGAAGAAGAAGACATCGACTGCACAACATAGGTTGTTATCGACATTTGACATGGAGAAGGAAAGAATGCACATGGAATTTCTCCAAGAACATGTTCCAGACCCAAAGGTAATTATCGATTACAAAAGGATGACTTTTGAATTCTAGATTAAGGACGTCCACCCAGCCGATCAAATAGATTTACACAGGCAAAGTGGAGAAATGGTTTTCTCCACGCTGGCACATGCTTCCACTACTGCCTCCAGGTTGCAAGTGTCTCTGAACAACTTCTAGACACAATTGAAGTTGGAGATGATATCATCCTTTGCCAAGGATAACAGGATCAAGACATTGGAGGAACTGGTCCTCAAGATCAGGTATGATCCCTCGAATGTGAAAGAAGTCGAGGAGATGATCAAGAAGAAAAATGCCAACATAGAATCTTTGAGGAAACAATTGAATCTACCACCAATAGTAGACTCGCAAGCTAAGGAAATAGCGGAGACAGAAGGAGAAAAAGATGAAATGCTTAAGTTGATCATGGAGAAGAATGAAAAATTGAAGGAAATGGAAGCTGAAATGGAGAAGCTAGTGAAAGAGAAAAAATATTCAAAACCCATGGAAGTCATTCCATTGAGTGTAGTTCCACTCTTAGGAGTAAGCACATCATCACTAGCAGAATTTCCATCGATGAATCCACTGACGTCTCTGGAAAAGACAGTTGAATTGGCCAAATCTATGGAAGAGATGAATCTGCAGGAGACAGAGATTAGCAGGCTCAAAAAGGAGATTGAGAACCTCTAGGAACTCAAATATTCTTACCAAACCATCTTCTCCAAGGAAAAATAAGTATCAGAACAGCTCAAACAAGAGTTACAGCAGCTCCGGAAGCAAACAGTGGCAGGAAAAACACTGGCCGAAGTTAAAGAAAGTGTTTGGATAGACATCACCAAGTCTATGAATGAAATATGGCCAATGATACAGATTATGTTTGAGCAAAATGAATTGGCGCAGAGAAGTAAACAGGCCATCGATAATATTATATAAGAACTGGGAGAGATGCCCACACAAGCTAATTAAATCATCAAATTCCTGAATTCTAAAACCATA
Organism: Picea engelmannii; assembly: GCA_009831015.1. Classification (NCBI taxonomy): domain Eukaryota; kingdom Viridiplantae; phylum Streptophyta; class Pinopsida; order Pinales; family Pinaceae; genus Picea; species Picea engelmannii. The sequence continues at coordinate 360,213 of ML779935.1, read as the reverse complement.
GAGGAGTTGGAAGAGCTGGGAATTGAGGATAGAACGGAGACCATCCTTGAGGTTAAGAGAGTCTTGACCAAGAGAGGACTGATGTTACAACTGGAAGAAAAGGTTCAGGCTATGGACCTAGGGGTGCAAAGGTTTTTCATCAAGATCGAGGCTGTAAAGAAGAAAGGTCTTCTTGGTATGAAGGTGATAATTGACAAATTGATGACACTCCCAGATTACAAAAAGAGACTAGCCAACGTGGCTAAGGATAGTTCGAAATTTTCAGGAATTCAAGGCAGTATCACTGGCAAGTCATTCCTATATGCACTTCAGTTGGAAATCAACATACAACATGAGATCCGATACATATTCATCATCAAGCCTACTTTCGCTAAGTACATAGAGATGGATGAAGTCTACCGAAGGTTACTCAAAGTCAGTGTTCCTAGTCATCTTCGATGGGAAGAGCTGTGCGATCTGATTGAGTAATCGATGAGATGTCCCAACCCAGTCATCTATCCAGTCAGACAAGGTCGTGCAGAGACCTCACCAACGGATCACCCAGAAAATAACATGAAGTTGCGACACATCATCAAACAGTTTCCTAGATCTTTGTAATTTGTTAAGTTAGTTAAGCTAAAAATTGATTTACCATGTACTGATCTTTAATGACAGGATTGTTTGTAATTTTGGGTTATAAATACTTCACTTTTCAAAGTATTGAGGGTTGATCTTTACGCCCTAAGAGCTATCAGACTGTAATATTTTTCAAGATATCTTCCATTAATACAAAGAGGCATCTTCACAGGATTCTTGTGTGTACTCATTGGTGATGTTTTCCTTTCTAAGTTAAATGTTATTCTCGCTTAGTTATCATACTGGTTTCTAAATCTAATCTTTGAAAGTAACGAATGTTGCAAGATTTATCTTCGTATACCCTATTTCTGACTTTAAATATTTTAATGTTTTATCTTCTGATTTTACGATAAAGAAATTCTTAACTGCTTCTTTATTGTAATTGACATTCACACCTTTTCTACTATTCCTCATTTCTGCTGCTAAAAGAATCCATCGATTACATTATCTCGCCCTTTGAAAAGTTTCTTTACTTTCTGGTTTAGATTTTATGTCATGATACAGACCCCATAGCCCAATGGATGTGTAAATCTCTCTTAGCCAACTCAACGAAAACTACAACAAACAAAACAAACCTATTTTATTTACCTAGCCTAATATTTTAAATTTGAAACATATCTAAATCATAGAGAGAGAGATCCCTCTCTAAAGTTGGTAGGGCTAGATCCCAGCTTTGAAGTGGTTGGATAAAGTTACCTCCCGTAGATTTCTTCTTTTCTGAAAACCTCTAGGAAATTTACAGAGCGTTAACATAGTGGCGACTCCACTGAGGAACAGAACTAAACAAATTTTAACCTCACATGTTTCTTTTTTTCCCATGGAAGAAAAATTTGCTTCTGAAATATTGAAAATCTAAGAAAGAAGTAATGTTTAGAGGTTGTTGAAAACTTGCACATATTATTTTTGGATTCGTAAAACTAAAAAGTATATATATATAAATCAAAAAGAAATCTGGCTCCCAAAAGAGCTGATACTCAATCTCACCCAGACCCAAAACTTGTGATAGAAATTGATAATCCAGAACAGTTACTCAGGAAAAAGACCATTGTTGAAGGTTCAGTAAGACATAATCCCCTTCAGAAGTCCCCTTCTCTTCTAGAGGATCTTGTTTCCCTTCAGGATCTCGACTTTGACATCCTTTTCGAGAAAAGCCTGTTCAGAACAAAATATGATAGCTTTGTGGCTAAAACCGTCCTAGACCCAACTGTCTTGCAACCCCGGACCCCTGAAGTTCTATCTCCCACCACTAAACCTCAAACCACTCACTTTGTGCCAGCTAGCCCCTCCTCATCCTTGTCTTCTGTCACCACCCCACCTATCATCCAAGTTGTCATCCCGCCTCCTCTGCCTATCATGGTATCCAGATATGCTCCCTTGGTGTTGGCCACACCCCTCCATGCTATGCCCCAGGACTATCAAACGAGACTTCCACAGTTCAATGGAACAAGACCCTTGAGTGCACAACAACACGTTGATAAAATAAATGATTCTTTTGATCTGCAGGAAGTAGACGAGGCTGACGTTCAAATGAGATTGTTTGCCCAAAGTTTGATGGGTGACGTTAAGAAATGGTATAAAGGTTTACGTGTTTCCTTAGTGCTCGACCTTATCGCGTTCCAAAGGAGTTTTCTAGACAGATGAGAGGTAAAGAAAAACCCTCTCCAAATCTTGTCAGAATACAAAAACATCAGAAGAAATCAAGGTGAGACAGTACAAGATTACTATACTCATTTCAATAACCTGTACAATGCAATTCTAGCCGATATTAAACCTCCAGAAGGTTTGGCATTGATAAAATTCCCTGATGGTTTCAACGCATATATGTCATATCAATTAAGGGAAAGAAACTCCACCACCCTGGAGGGCATGCAGAAAAGTGCAATAAGTGTGGAGGCCAACCTGTTGGCAAAAAGGGCACGACAGAGGATAGAGAGGAGAGTCACAATCAAAGAGGAACCTTCCACATCAACTTCCGATTCCAAATTGGATTCCTTGACCAGAGCAATGTAAAGAATGATGGAGAGACTTATTGTATCTGAAAGAAACCCTCCTAGAGAAAACCCACCAGCTCCTCAAATTTGGAATCCTAACACCAGAAGAAACCCTCCTCAAATCAGGCAGAGAGATCCTAGGGATAAAAGGGAACATAGGGGTCCTGATCAATAGATCATACCTCCCCTACAAGAAAATTATGTCGGTGAAGGAGAAGAAGTAATTGAAGAACTGGAGGATACTCACATAAACCTCATGGGAATTCACGATAACGAGGCTATTTTCCTTACCCAGGAAGAGCAATAACTTTTTCTTCTCTCTCAAACAAAGGTAAGTGAAGAAGCTAAAGACACCAAACAACAGGCATTTGAAAATGTTATTTTGGAGTTTCACCAGCAGTACAATCTACGAAGTAAAAAGACAAATTAAAGTTCTCCAAAAAAGGTGATCGAAATGAAGACGATAGTCGAAATCAAAAAATCCCTTGAGCCTTCTGCCGAGAAGAGTCCTGAGAAAGGTAATGCTGAAGTTCCAGCAAAAAGAAACCTTACTATTTTGAAAAGATCATCGCAAACTGAGGTTTCATCAACTAACCCACCAAATACTTCTGGCCTGAAGAGTGTGGTGGACAAATCGAAATTGCTGAGCTAAAGCAGAGGACCTACACCTTTCAGCGTCGAAGGGGAGTTAGCCAAAGTAAAAATTCCCATTCCCCTTTTTGAGTTGATGAGAAAAAATTCTTATCAGCCATAGGTGATCAAAGCACTGATCATTGAACCTGATATAGGCACGAAGGCCTTAACCGTTGGATCAAAAAATCATTCAGATACTGTAAACCTTATAGATGACCAACCTGAACTCATGTTCAGACCAAAAGTGGATGGTCAGACCGACAATGGTGATGTCGCTCCTTTTTACATCAGTCTTAATATACACGACCTGATTTTGCATAATGCTATGTTAGATTCGGGTGCTTCCCATAATTTGATGCCTAAAGAAATGATGGAAAAGTTGGGACTTGAGGTTACCAAACCTTACAAGGACTTACACTCTTTTGACTCCAGTAAAGTTAGATGTATTGGGTTGATCAAGGATCTGTGTATCACCCTGGTTCAGATTCCTACAAAAAACATGGTCATGGATGTTGTGGTTGTGGACATTCCCCCGAAATATGGTATGTTGCTATCCCAATCTTGGGGGGGCAAGTTGAAAGGTACTTTGCAGTTGGATATGTCGTATGCCACTGTTCCAGTTTTTGGGCAACAAAGAAGACTATACAGAGAAACACTGATGAAATACATGGTTAGCAGCCAAGAAAAACCACATAACTATCCTCTGTACTCTACACATTCTGAACTGGATTCCTTTATCCTATACAATGATGGCGATATGCGAGAACAAATTACTTAGCTGGAAGAAGATGCATCTGGTCTGGACGAAGGCCAAGAAATCGTTGAGGCAGAAAGAAAGAAGAATGTGATAACTGAAGAATTGCCAGCGGATTTCTGGAGCATGGACTTTGATGGAGCTGTAAGCAAAGAAGGAGCTGGAGCAGGAGTTTGGTTGCACAATCATAGATCCAAGTATTCGAAAAACCATTCTTACAAATTAAATTTTCAATGCACTAACAATATTGTTGAATATGAAGCCTTGATGCTAGGTCTGAAACTTCTAAAGAAGGTTGGTGCCAAACAAATTATGGTAAGAGGTGATTCTGAGTTAATAATCAAGAAAATTAAAGGTGAGTATGCAGAAAAACACCCCCGTCTTAGATCTTATAGGAATTTTGTTCTGTATGCCCTTAAATGTTTCACTGAAGTTGATTTGCAGGTGATGCCTAGGGGAAAAAATATTTTAGCAGATGGATTAGCTACGTCAGCAGCCACATGCAAGATACCTTTTCGTTCCACTCGCCCATACACGGTGGAGGTGAAGTGCAGACCAATTTTTCCATACAACATCGTATATTGACAGGTATTTGGTAATGATGATCAAATTGAAGATTTTCCGCAATGTAAAAATGATTTCGAGTGTACAAACATAGACTTAGAAAATGAAGATGAAAATGTAAAAAGACCTGATTTTGGAAATGATAGTGTAAATAAGATAGATTCAGGAGAGTTAGGTGATGATGAGATAGAAGATGATGTTTTACATTTAAAAAGTAATGTTTTACCTAGGGGTTTAGTTCCTTTAGAGGACTTATTTTATTTTAATGATGTAGCTAAAAAACTGAAAATTGAAGCCAATGGTCAAGAAGTAGAAGATTGTAATATAGGGACAAGAGAGAAACCCAAGATTGTGAAACTTTCCAAATCATTACCCCCTGAGAAGAAACTCAAATACATTGATCTTTTCAAGGAATATTCAGACGTATTTGCCTGGGGTTACGAGGACTTGAAAGCTTATGACACCAGCATCATACAACATAGGATTCCAATAAAAGAAGATCAAAAACCTTTCAGACAGAAACTTAGGAGAATCAATCCCAAGCTACTTCCATTGATAGAAAAAGAAATAAAAAAAATGTACGATTCTAAAATCATAGTCCCGTTACGGTTTTCCAAATGGGTTTCAAATTTGGTCCCAACACGAAAGAAATCCGGAGAAATCAGGCTTTGCATCGATTTCTAAAATATGAATAAGGTCTCTCTAAAGGATAATTACCCATTACCAAAAATGGACCACATATTACAAAGGGTAGTCAGATCCAGCCAAATCTCTTTACTGGATGGATTCTCGGGTTATAATCAGGTCCTTGTTCACCCAGATGACCAAGAGAAAACTGCTTTCACAACACCATGGGGCACTTTCATGTATGTGAAAATGGATCTTGGGTTGATGAACGCTGGGGCCACTTTCCAGAGAGTGATGTACATCGCTTTTGTGTAATAACTCGACAAATTTATTGTCATCTATCTGGACGACGTAACTATGCTTTCCCAATCTAATGACGAGCACTTACGACATCTCATACGGGTTTTTGAGAAATGCAGGAAATTTGGGATTTATTTGAATCCTAATAAGAGCCTTTTCGGATTAGAGGAAGGTAAACTGATAGGGCACATAATCTCTAAGGAGGGAATTAAAATAGACTCTAGCAGAATCGAGGCCATTCAGAAATTAGAACACCCAAGAAATATCAAAGAGTTACTGTCTTTTATCAGAAAAATAAACTTTTTGCGAAGATTCATACCTAATCTAGCCGAGCTTCTCAGGAACATCACAAACATATTAAAAAAGAAAACAAAAATAAAATGGGACCTCGAGTCCAGGTAGTCTTTTGAACAAGTCAAACGTGCATTCATGCAGGCTTTGGTCTTGATCAGTCCTGACTTCACCAAAGATTTCTATCTTTTTTCTTTCGCCTCTGAACATACCATTGCAGCAGTATTACTATAGAAAAACAATGAAGGGTATGAATAGCCCATAGCCTTTTTCAGTAAATCTTTAAGAGATGCTGCTTTGAATTATAAAACAATGGATAAACAAGCTTTTTCCTTGGTGAAAGCCATAAAATATTTTAGAGTATACATTCTCCATTCTCACACCATTGCATATGTTCTGAATGCGGTAGTAAAAGACATTTTAACCCAGGACAATCCAGACAACCGAAGAGGAAAATGGATTGCTATCATTCTAGAGTATGGCATATAGATGAAGCCTACTAAACTGATTAAAGGTCAAGGTCTAGCAAAGTTAATGTCTTAATCAAATTTCCATGCTCTTGACATTAATTTCTTAGTTGTAGTAGATGAACAGGGTGAGCAGGCGACTCCAAGCATGAGGGAGGCATTTCTCAACTCTCCATGGTATGAAGACCTGATTTTTGTTTTGCATAATTTGCAAGCTCCCCCTGACCAAAACTAAAGCTAGGTTTTTGAAATTAAAAGCATTAAAATTTTGCATTCTAGAAGGCAATCTGTATTAGAAAGATCCTAGAGGTATTTTGTTAAATTGTCTATTGAAGGATGAAGCTGAGAAAGTACTATAGGATTTTCATGCAGGAGACTTTGGTGACCATCTGAGTTGGAAGACCATATCCAACAAAATCCTCAAAGTTGGATTCTATTGGCCAACTTTATCTGCTAATGTGCATCATAAAGTAACTTTGTGTCATCAATGTCAGTTGTTTGAAGGCAAAAGGAAACTTCTTCCTCTACCCATGAAATCAATCTCCGTTGAGACCCCTTTCTAGCAATGGGGATTAGACTTCATCGGAGAAATGCATCCCCCTTCTTTGGGCTAGCATAGGTGGATTCTTACTACCACATATTATTTTACAAAATGGATCGAAGCAGTACCAAGCAGGAAAGCTACTGATGTTGTCAATATTAAATTTCTTGAAAATAATATCTTGTCCCATTTTGGATGTCCTAGAAAGATTATAACTGACAATGCAGTTGCTTTTCAATCTAGGAAACTCATATATTTATGCAACCAGTATCATATTGGTTTGGTACATTCCACAGCTTACTACCCTCAGGGAAATGGGCTGGCGGAATTGTCAAACAAAACCCTGGTAAACATTATCAAGAAAACCTTGCAAGAAAAAAAAAAGTTGTGGCATAACAAGTTGGTTTTCGCACTATGGGCCGACAGAGTGACCACCAAAAGATCAATCGGTATGTCACCATATCAGCTGTTCTATGGCACAAAAGCAGTTTTTCTCACTTCCTTAGGAGTTCTTTGTTGATTAAGATTGGTTGTCATTGATGTCAACCCTTCAAGAAATACCCGTAGAACAAAGGTTTGGGTAATGGAACCAATAGTGTTTGATGTAAATATGACTCATTATTGTTTTTTCATGGTTGATAAGAAGTAAATATGGATGAACTCCAAAGTGGTCCCCTTATGGTGAAAGCCCTCGCGGGAAGACGCTTTGTGAAGTAAGAGAACCCATGCTTAATTGTGGAATAATGATATGAAGGAAAGTGAATTTGTCAGGTAAAATATCCTAGATGGATAGTTCTTGTCATGTCATTTCCGGTGGTATGTGGAACGTCACATAATTCCTCACGGTTAGAGAGTTATGGCCATGATAAGTTGGAGACCCCAGGTTTGGGTAATGGACCCAAGTTTGTTTGATGGG